>JAGQEM010000286.1:2280-31821 GCA_019202945.1 Corynespora olivacea
AAGCACAAAGCAATCCTCTCATTCCTTTCTAACCAACCTCTTAAAAAGACAACACCAACCCAACTAGACAAGAAAGGAAACTAAACTATACAACACAACAATCAGCTAAAAAGCGACAAACAACACACATATGATGCAAAAAAAAAGGAACTCCTTCCCTCCCTTTCCTTCTTTCCTCCCCTCATGGAAAAAATTTCCACCCCCCAAGCATCCACGTCTCCCCAGCCACCCAGATCTGTATGTGAACATGGAAAGAGAACAATGCGAGGCTCAGCAGACTGGTATCACAGTATGTAAACGATGGAATGAGAAAGAGACGCGATCAACCAAGCAACCATGCAGAAAGATGCACCAAATCCCCCTCCTCTCCTATAAGACATCTACCAAGCCTATCCCCCCCGCACCCTACCTAAATGACTCCCCAAATCGTTAGCAGGTCACATGTCGATTCTAAATGGTTTTTCTTTTTAAGCTCCAGCTCCGTTTCCCGTGCTCATATAACGCCGCCAGATTCATCGTCCGCCGTGGGTCGCGTGTACATGTTTGTTTGTGTAGGTCGTCGATATGGTTCTTATTTTTCACGTGTGCGTTTTCACTCCCAACGTCTTCGTCACGATAGTCATTCCCGACCCGACTTCCCAGTCCTCCACTTCCCATCCGCCACCACCTCGAAAACGACCTTCCTCCCACTGCTCCTCACATGCTGCACGCCACCGGCGTCCAACCACCGACCCAGATTTTTGCATTGACTGACATCGAACAATTCCAATTCTCTGCATCCGTCGACGACGGCTTCGACGCCCGTCCCGGTGACACGGACGCATCCGCGGACGGACAGCTGGCGGAGTTCAAGGAGATGGAGCGATATGCAGCGGAGAGAGGTGTCCGAGACGGCGGAGCCGCAGAAGGCGAGGTTGAGGTGGGTCAGGGCGGGGAGACCAAGGGCGAGGACTTCGGTTGCCGTGTCGGAGAGGGCGCAGCAGAAGGACTGGGAAATGTTAGTCTGATCAGTTCGTCGTGTTTGGGTGATGGTGATCATGGCAAAGGGATGGCAAGATGGGCTTACCAGATCCAACTCCCTCAACGCCTTCGCAGCATTCGTGAGGTACACGATAGCATTATCGGTCAAGTAGGTGCAGTCTGCCAACACCAACTTTGTCAATCGCGGGAAGGGATAGACGCTCCAGTGTTGGAAGCCAATGTCTGTAATCGTTGTACATCTCGTGAGATCCATCTGCTCGATCCGGTTGGCAGCGTGGACGGCGATGTGCGCCATGGAGCGATCGGTGATGTGCTTGCAATAGCTCAAAGTCAAGCGTCGGAGCTTCGGGCATCCGACCACGGTTCCTGGGGGTAAAGGCTGGGGGATAGGCTGTCCGCTCGCACCCCCCATCTTCTGGCCAAATGACCGCCGATGTGCCATCTGCACCTGTCGGGCCTGTTCCATGACCATGGCAGGAGGCAGTTCGGGAACGATCCATCCTATCACACGCGCGAGCAGGTTGTCGCCGACTTTGCGACAGTTGCTGAGGTCGATCTCTTCCAAGCCTTTTGCCTTTTGCACCATCTCGAGCACGGCCGGACCCGTGATATCCCACACGCTCTTCATGCGCCATATCCTCACATTGGGCCCGCATGTCGATCCTAGCGCGCCGTATCCTTCGTCGGTTACGTGGAAGCAGTTGCTGATGTCCACCTCCTTCGGACGATTGCCGACAAACGGACATATCGTGTCTGCCAATATTCGGTCGGTGACTTTGCGGTTGTATTTGGACAGATCGAGGACGTGTAGAATATCGGGCGAGATGTGGATGAGCTGTTTCCAGTGCGTGGATACCAGGCGCAACTGCATGACCTCGTATATGTCGAAGTCCTTGAAGATGTTGACCAGGACATTGTCGGGAAAGATGCCTTTGCTGAACCGGCTGGGTCGCCGCCGCAATACCCTGGGACGTTTGATCTCGAATGGGAGTTCGGGAGGGGTGGAAGTATGCTTCGAAAGTGGAGAAGGTGACAATGGGGCGCTGTTGGGGGATGGTGACTTTGGAAAGCCGCCGCTCGTGGGTGAGTCGGGGGTAGGTGGTATCAGCGAGCCTCGTCTTGATCTTGACCTGACGGCGTCGAGATCGAAATTCATAAAGGGGTCCGGATCGAAGGGTTCCATGGTCTTTTCTTCCCTTCGGCTGGGCGTGAGCGGCTCCAGCGTGTCCGGGGTGTCGGTGAAGGTGACGATGGGGACGGAATTTTCCCTCGGTGTTCGCGGGGCGATGCTCCTGTCGGCGATGGCCAGCGAGTCGATCATGATGGTGTGGTCCGGAGCCTGTGGCATGGGCGTGTCGTGGTCCTTGGCTGCCTGGAGGCGTTCCTTTGCCGTCTGCTCGACCTGGCGGCGTACATTGGGCGTGCACCTCTCCCACAGCTCGTTGAGCACATCGCCGCTGATCATGAGGCACTCGACCAAGGAGATGGAGCGCACGGTAGCGGTCCTCCGCGGGGCGAGGGACAGACTCGTCACCTCGCCAAAGTACTGTCCCGGCTTCAGGCGGGCCTTGACCTGCGAAAAGTTGGACTCGCCCGCGGCGATGGACCTCCTCCGTCCCAGATCCACGACGGCCTGTGCATGTCCGTTCTCCAGGGGCGGCTGCGAGTTCACAACCTCGACCTCGCCCTTGACGATGAAGTACACGTCGCGACCCGATGTGCCCTGCTGGATGATGTCGGTGAAAGGGGGGAAAGAGCAGGGCTGGGCGTTGAGACCGATAAAGTGCAGGATGTCGGGAGGCAGGCTCGAAAACAGCGGCAGTTCCTTGAGCAACCGTCTCACGCTGATGCTGCCGCTGCCGAACACGCTCATCGCGGCGACATCGGCAAGACCCGGGCTCGGCGACTTGCGTTTCTTGTACAGGCTGACCACCTCTCCGTCCTGCACCGAGCCCCGCTCCGTCATGATGACATCGCCATCGACACGGTCGATGGTGCGCTTGCTCGGCCGCGAGACCAGCACGGGCTGCTTCTTGCTCATGACCTCCTTCTTCTTGCGCTGCAGGATCGAGAGGCGCTCCTTGGCCTCGTCCATGATGGCGCGCTCGACGTCGGGGAACTTGGGCAGCTCCTTCTCCAGGTCCTCCTTGTTCAGGCGCACGACGAGGGTGCGCATGATGGCGATGATGTTGGCGGTGCGGGGGATGTTCATCAGGATGCCAATCTCGCCAAAGAAGGCGCCGGGCTTCAGCTCGGCATAGGTGCTCTCGCCGTCGCGCGACGTGACGCGCACGGAGCCACGGACCAGCCAGTACATGGCCTTGCCCTGCTCGCCCTCGGTGAGGATGGTGTCGTGGGTCTGGTAGAGCTGGGGCTTGAGGTGCATGCCGATGGCGGCGAGGAAGGTCTCGGGGGCGGTGAGGAACAGCGGGAAGGAGCGCAGTCTGTCCAGCAGGTCGAGCGGCAGGCCCTGGTTCGTCGCGGTCAAGGGCGAGGGCCGGATCGGCCTCGTGGGGTTTGTGTCGGAGTCGTAGGCGCGCACCGGCGAGAAGGGATCGGGCAGCATGACGCCGCCATTGGCCCTGCCGTGGGCCGCCTGCCTGCGGGTGCTGCGCATGGTGGATGGGAGGAGCCGGCGCGAAGGGGGCTCAGGAAGGTCCGGGGCTGCAGGCTGGAATGGACAGAAATGCGGTGCGGTGCGGTGCGGAGCGACGTCAGAGGCCGATGCCGATGCCGGAACGTCGAACCAGGACTGCACAGCGGTTGGTCGGGAGGACGTCTTCAGCGCAATGGCATGGCTCTGTCTTTTTTTTTCTTGACACGCAGGGGGGGGGTTGGTGGTGGTGGTGGTGGTGAGGGCAGGGCAGGGCAGGGCTACAGTGCGAAACGGCGCGCGGAAGTGTCAGCACTCATTGGTGGCGCGACAACGTGTGCGAGGCTGCCAGGGACGGGCAAACAGTTCCAGAGGGCGAATTGCGGGAGCGCGGGCGGGGGCAGCTCCAGGCGGGGGTGCCTCTGCACGTGCGCGGGTGTGTGTGCGCTGGGGTCGCGGTGAAATGTGCCGTGGTAGGTGGGCAGGTAGATAGGCAGGCAGGCAGGCAGGCAGGCAGGCAGGCAGGTAGGTAGGTAGGTTGGTAGGTATGTGTACGTAGCGTGTAGCGGTATCTACTAGATACTATGTAGAGAGAGGTGGGTCCCCGCCAACCTACGCCCACGCACGCACGCACGCACGCACGGCAGCACAGCTTCCACAGCTTCCACCGAGCTTCCAGAAGCAAGGGGCAGCCCCGACCCGAAACACCAACACGCACCCGCCGCCGACACCATCTACTAGATACCAGATAACACTGCTCCAGCTCGTGCCCTCTCCATAGCCAGCTCCACCCCCTCTGACGCGACCTCGGTTGTTTGCGTTTGCTATCGTCGCAATGGCTGCCACATACCTACCTATTGTGCACGCAGTCGCATCCTTCTGCGCCATCCGTCCTGATTGGCTTCAGCCCCAGTTCACATGTCGTACCTGACCAAGAGCAAACTTTGCCCTGCCGACACGGCCACCATGTGCACTCGCACCCTATCGTACTCGTCAGGTGATGCATCTTCACCGTGTCGTACGCACCCCCTGATGGCCCTGCTCGCGCTCCCATCGCCGTCGTGACCGCCGCTCTTCGCGCTGCTCATCCTCCCCCTCTTCCTCCCTCCGCCGCTCTCGGCGCCGATCGTAAACCTTCTCGGCTTCCCGAGCCCCGAGCCCACCGGCCACCGCCCCGGCGACGACGGTGGCCACCTTGTTGGGCACCGCTTCACCCTTCTTCATTCGGTTGCCGGCGATGCCTCCCACCAACGCACCCATGACTACCGCCATTGCGCCATGGTGATTCGGCGACTTTGAACCGGGGCGTCGACGTGGGGTGTCTCGTCCATGCTCCAATGGCCGACGGCGGGGTGGGGACCACGACGATGGCCGTCGCGAGGGGCGACGAGGCCTACCACGAGCCGCCCATGCCTCCCCCGTATACCCATGGTGCGGAGACTCGGGTGCACGGCGCTGCGGTTGATATCAGCACCTCGACGTCAATTATCAAATGTCCGCCGAGTTCTGGAAAGACCCACAATGAGCTCCTCTCCGCCTCGAGAGATGTCCTGCCTCACCACCAAGCCACCTCTTCCTGTAGCCGGCCTGTAGCCGGCCCTCTCCTCCGCACTCTTCCTGTATACATCATCCCGTCCGCTCCTCGACACCTCTCCATCACGCACAAGCACGTGCCGTCCATCCGGCGTATACCCATACCTCTCGTACATCCTGCGCCCATCTCCATCTTCCCAGCCGTTGCCGTCGAGTTCGGAATCGGACTCACCGTGGATGATGCGGCCATCTTCTTCGAATCTTGCACGCCGCGGCCGAGGACCCGACTGGCTTGGAGGCGGCGGGATTGCTGGCAGGAACTGTTCAGGCTTCGGTTGGGCAAGCGGAGCGTACGGCGGGTACTGTGGCGGTGGAGGGTATCGGGCGCCGTTCAGATGCTCTTCAGGTGGAGGTGACGGATCTCCTGGGTACCGTCTCGGTGGACTCGGTGGACTCGGCGCAAGAGGTATGTCCCTCTGGCGGTCACGGTCCTCCTTCGGCTGTGGTCCTCGCGGAGGCGGCGCGCTGCTATCCTCGCGCTCACCGGCAGTACCTTTCTTTGCACCACCACCGAGCCACTTCGGTGCGTGATGGTTCACGAAGCCAGCAACCGGGTCGTGGAAGTGCGTCGCAAATCGATCAACACCTTCGAAGCCGAGTTCCTGAACGCACCCACAAGAAACCGATCAGTCCAACATCCCGAACACATTCACAGTCGGACCAGGTTGACGTGACTCTCGGATGAGCTGAGATGGGCACTCACGACGAGATCCTCGTACGCATCGCCCATGATGATTGTCGTTTAGCCTCTGCTAGGTTCCGGTGCTTCTGCGGTGGTAGCTACTCAGCACAGGCTCCGCGGTGCGTGAACGGTGCCCAGACAGGGTTCTCTCAGGCCGACCGTTGTTGCGGAGAAGAGGTGATCCCTGTTTTCGATGACGTCGTTTGCGGTGGTCTGTGCGAGGGGCTGGCTGAACTAGGCATTGGCGCCGTCGATCGATTCGTTCTGGTTCTGGTAAGCCCGACCCTGATGTGCCATGTTGTTGGGCGTGGGCATGCATGGAAGAATGCGGTGCAGCTATGCTCTGCATGAGCATCCGGCAGGTAGGATCACCACCACCATGTTCAGCTCGTCACGTTGGATACGAAGAAAACATTCAGCTCATGACTACGCTTGACAAGAAACCCAGATACCTTGCATTCTCTTTCCGCTCCGTCTGTGAAGGGTCCAAACTGAGCAAAATGTAAACACAAGGTATCCGGTCTGAATATCATAGATGTAGTATGTAGCCGTGACATCATATCTCTTCCCTTCTCTTCCCTTCCCTTCCATCACTCCCCCGCCCACCATCCATCCATCCATCCATCCATCCATCTAAGCCTTCGCCTGCTGCAACAACTTGGTGTGCTGCTCCGGATGCGTCTTCTCCACATTCCCCTTGGCCATCTTCTTCATCATAAAGTTCCCATCAATCTCCACATCCTCGACCAACTTGTCGCCCACGACGCGCCACTTCCCCTTGATCGTGAGGGTACCGACGGGCGGCTTGGCGTTGACGAGCGAGTCTGCACCGTCGGGGACGTTGGTCAGGGTGAGTGTGTAGGTTGTCTGCAGGCGCGTTAGGGTGATACTTGGGTGGGGGAGATGAGCTCGCAGCGCCTGTGGCTATATTATGGGCTGGATTGAGAAGATAGGATGTACCTACCTGGCCGATGGGCTTCTTGTCCGTGACCAAGTACGTGGCCTCCGAGTCCTTATCCCCGGAATCGAATTCGTACGACACGAGGGCCGGGCAGAGCGTCTTGATCATGAGGTCGTGGTTGTGCAGAGCAGCGACAACGGTGGCCTTGTCGAGGCCGGCGGGAATGGGAGTAGAGACGTTGGCGGTGGCCATGTTGAATCGTGTGAGATGGTGTCGTTGTTATTGGGTATCAAGCGTAACGTCGTGAAATGGGGGTGGTGCTGGGGCTGGTTGCTATCTTGAAAAGGCGGATTGATTGTGTGTGATGGGTTGGAAAGGCGATACCATCGACCTCTTTTATATAGATTCGAGCTCTTGCCATGTCCAAGCCCGCTATCCATCGTATTACCTTCTCTCGAGTCAGACCAGTCTCACTTCGCCTTGGCCACTTTTGGTCCGCAAGTCACCCCCCGCACGCTGACACTAACTCGCCCACCTAACCACACCGTCGACGCGTCGAAAATAGAACGCGTATTGGGGGCTAGATCGGATGCATATCCACGGTGAGTGAGGGGACCCTCTCGTCGCCTGTCGACGGCAACCGAGGAATCGTGTGTGCGTTGATCGGTACACGTAGTTGTGAGGTTGCGAACACACGCGCACATCTTTCGCACCATCTGCTATCCACCACCTTGCTCACGATGTTTTCCAAGCACCTCTGGCGATCCATCCGTGGTAGAATGCATGTATCTGCAAGCGAATAGGTTACTACGTACCCTCTAGCCTCCTTGGTGTTGGCTTTGTGGAACGGCTCTCCGCCGTTCACGCAGCTGAGACTGTCGGTGCTTGGTGACGTCGGATCTCCGCCGTTGATGCAGCTGCAGCCTCGTTACCTGGGGGTCCAAGGCGTACTGTGGAGGGAATTCAGGGGCGAGGGAAACGATAGCGCAGGCCTGCGCTGCGGGCGCTATGGTCGGTCTGCGGCATCGAACGTCGGCTCCCCGCCATGACGCTGCGGTGTATCGGTGTACGGCAACGGCTTTTGAGAGACGCTACACCCATCTCGTCCTCGTTTCGGTGTTGTAGCCTTCTTCGGAATGTTTGGGGTGAATCTGGGGCGCAAAGTTGTGGTTTCGAGGCTGCGGGATCGCTTATCTGATGTTGGTCTTTTTGGTGCTCGACTACATGCATAGTACAAGCTTGTGAGTTTCTGTATATCGCTGTCAGTCTCTCGACCCTGGTCCTTTCTCGTGGCTGACATGGTGTCAGACTGTCATCGCATAGTCGGTTTCCCGATTGGAGGTCTACATGCGATGTCCAGACTGGGTTGTGCCGGTCACGATGATGTTTCAGAAAACGATCGTGTCGCGAAGATTTCTAAATAAAAATGACGAACTGACATGTTGGGCGATGGGGAGGGAATAATAGGAAGTGATGGAATGGACAAAATTCGAGAATTAGGACATCTGAGGTATGACGTGCTGGGCCTCTAACTATAGACAGCTCCATCGTATTCTCTATACACCCTCACCTTGTCCAAACTTACAGCCTCGACCCAATCTTCTTCTTCCCAGCATCTTTCCCTGAAAAATTCACCATCGACTGCTGACTGACTGTCCCACTCCGATTGATAATCTGCAGCTTCCTCCCCCTACTGAACGGCTCGTCATCATCCTTGTCCCTGATGTAAAACGCCCAGTCGGCCGTAGGATCCAGCTCGGTCTGACTGTACCCATTCCCCAGCCACGCAAATCGATTGCCATTGTACTTGAACTCCCAGTCATCGAAGCGTACCTCCATCATGGCTTCGATGTAGTGCAGTGTTGAGCCGGGCCAGAGTGCGGTGATGGGCCCATTGGGCTTGCCCCCTTTGTACCATGATCGACACGGATCCTGCCAGACGGTGCTGTCCATGAATTGGTTCTTGTGCTCGATGAAGTCGTTCACTGCCTCGCTCTTGGGCGCAAAGGTCGAAATGTTGTGGGTTTGGAAACGGTCGATTAGCTTGCACATGTAGTCGGCCTGGCACTCGACGGCAGAGAGAACGGGTCCGTTGCCGATAGGGCAATTGGGACCGAGGAAGATGAGGTAGTTGGGGATGTCTGGGGCCGCTACACCGAAGTACGATCGCGGTTCATCGGCCCAGGCGTCTTGGAGGTTGTTGCCCGTGGGCCCGACGACAGGGAAGCGGGGCTTGAAAGAGGTGTTGAAGCCAGTGGCGCAGATGAGGACGTCGACGGGGTATTCGTTTCCGTTGTCGCATAGGCAACCTCGCTCCGTGACCTCGTTGATCTCGCCGTATACGACTTCCACGTTTTCCTCCCCGAGAGCCTCGAGGTAGCCGACGCCTGGCGTGAGACGACGGCAGCCAACGTGCCAGTCGGGGATCAGACGTTTCTCGAGGTACTCATCATGCAGCTTCTCGGACATTTGCTGGCGGAAGTGCGCCTCGGTATCGTTGTTGGTTGTGGTTCCCTTGAGGAAGATGCCGAATTGGCCATTGAGGCCACGCTCGATGTCTCGTCGGTATTCCGTCAGAACACCTGGCTTTGTGGCGAAGTCGACGCGTTCTTGGTCTGAGAAAACGTGCTGTTCGAGGCCTTGGACGGGTGATACCCAGGTTGGTTCGCGGATGAAGGTTGTGCATTTCTTGACGTAGGGTTGGATGGTGGGGAGGACTTGGATACCGGAGGAGCTACCGAAGGATCAGCATGGCAAGAGCGGCAGAGCGTGGTGGTCAGCGTACCCATTACCGATCAGACCGACATGCCGGCCCTTGAGATCAATCTTGTCGTCCCAATTCGCCGTATGCAACAGCACGCCCTTGTACTTGTCAAGCCCCGGTATAGCTGGCCACGCCCAGTTGTTCAAAACGCCCGAGGCGTTGATGAGGATATCGCAATGGTCTGAAACAGTCCTTCCGCCCTCGAGGTCCTGGATATGCACGTCGTATCCACCCTTTTCCCTGTTCCAATACGCGCCCGAGACCTGATGCCGCGTCTTGACGAACTTGTGCAGCCCGTACTTGGTCGCAAAATCGTTGAAGTAGGAAAAGATCTCGCGCGAACTGGCATAGACCGCCGACCAGTCGAGCTTCGGTTCGAAGGACCAGGTGTAGTTATGCGAAGGGACATCGCAAGCGCATCTGCCATCGCGCAGTCTTAGCTCCTTTCCTTATTTGGATAAAGCGCAACCACGACGATCCTTGTAGTGCGGGGTGAAGGCAGGAGGGACAAAATTTACCCTGGGTACCTGTTCTCATACCACGTCCCCGATACTTCGGCGTTTTTCTCGTACACCGTGAGAGAGTAGTTTGAGAAATGTCGCTGTAGTTTGTACGCCATCAAGAGACCCGAGGCGCCGGCTCCAACGCACACGATGCGCACATGGCGCTTTGCGTGTATCGGACCCTTCAATCGGTGCTGGGCATCTGTCTCTGGTCTTGTGGTCGAAGGGATGAGGAAGTCTGCCATTGCGACAAGGGGTATCTGGCGAAGAAAGAGAAACCACAATGGAGCGAGGTGAGGTTGGAGAAGCCGAAAGGCATCGTCCAAGTTTTATATATACGGATCGCGTGGGTACGGTGACACCAAGCGTGTCATTGCAAGTCCGAAGTCCCCGCTTTATCGAGTCAGTTCATTGTCGCCCTGGGGGATAAGTGGATCACGCATCGTGGGGAATTGCCAATGTGGTTCGGCTTATTTGCTCGTCCTCCCGCCAAAGTATTTCCGTGAGTGGCTGGCCGAGCTGAGGAATTTGCGAGCCCATACTTTCGATGTAGGGAGGGCCTTCATGTCAACGCTATCAGCAAGCACACCGTCACGTTAGTCTAGGTAGAGCTAAGAGCTTCCTGATTGACCACCTGTCCAACAACTCGCTTATCCACCCGACCCATAAACGGCCCGGCAAGATGCGGTTTGCAGCAGGCAGTTTCTCCGGGCTCTCCAAAGGTGATGCTGAAGGACAGTGTCACTTCCAGTGGAGTTGAGACGATACGGGAGGTCGGCTTTGAGCAAGTGAACGATTTCGAATCAATTGATAGTGAACCCTCCATCTGCAACCATGTTGGCACCGATCATGTAACTGCTCGCCTCGGAATGCAGGAATGCGACACAATCGCCTATCTCCTCCATGGATGCAAAGCGCTGTAGAGGAACCTTCACTCTCTCATCGTCCATCACACTCCCCGTGCTCATACTACTCTTGACCAATGGAGTTTCCACATAGCCTGGGCAAATTGCATTGATCTTGATTCCCCGAGGCGCGAAAGCGATGGCGTCCGCCCGTGTCAATCCAATTACTGCATGCTTGCTCGTGGTATATGCGGTAGACGGTACATTCAACGTCGGTCCCACTACGCCATACATGGACGACATGTTCACAATCGACCCACGATACGAACGCGGTGAATCGGACAACTTCTCTTGCTTGAGCATCTGTCGAATTTGCGCTCTTTGGCAGAGCCAAACACCCAATGTGTTGACACCCAGTACGCGCTGGAAATCGTCTTGGTCGATCTGGTCGGTTGTCTTCAATGCACCGCCGGTTCCAGCGTTGTTGAAGGCGTAGTCCAGTCGGCCGAATTCCTTGACTGTTTGGTGCACGCTGTCGTTCACGGCATCTTCGTTGACAACGTCGAGCTGCATTTCCTTGACGGAGACATCTGGGTGGTTCTTCTTTAGCTCGTTTATTGTGTCTTTGACTGGATTTCGATCGAGCAGTGCAAATTGGCGGACTCCTTGCCGGGCGAGTGAGTATGCTGCATACTGGCCAATTCCTTTTTTTCAGTGTCAGTCTGATCATCTTTTCGGCATTTCAACCAGGTTTTACCGGATCCTGCGCCCGTGATGTACGCGACCCCTTTCAAGGTAAAAGACATGATGCTCGATTGCGATTCGTGTTCTTCGACGATAGAGCGAGGTTCTCGAGACTTGGGACTGAATTACGCACGGCTCCAATCAAACTCTTCCTTTTCGGACAGCTCTAGCTTTCAGCGGCTCGGCAGTGTTTTCCCGGCGTGCCGAGTCTTCTCCGACGAACCAGGCACGAGTCATCTGCTGGGATACGGGTGGAATGCATGATTTGTTCAAGGTGAGATCGTTTGCGGGGTATTCAGATGCCATATCAACCAGAAGCCTAGAATGGCTTCGTGCGGTCGAGATGTTCCGAGATTGGGTGGTAGTCGCACATGTGAGCACCTGGAACTGGGCACCTGAGGCAGGGTCCATTTTTCCCATACTCGTCGTACAAATTCATCGCGTTGGTAATATCTTGTTCGAGACATTGGATGCATAGTTAGTGAGAACCGGGTGGCTCCCTCGCAACACGTTCAATGAGCCTCTAGAATCACGTGCTCATCACTTGGTGGGCATGTCTGTAGGTAAGAGAAATCCATGTCATCGCAAGTAGGACAGTCCACTTGCTGCATCATTTACCTGCAAGCTAAGTTGGCGAATGGTCTACTATTCTTACAGCATCATAGTAGTCGTTCGAGCGAGGTCCATGTCACGTGCATACGCGTTTTGCCGTCGGTACGCTAACACGCACGAGCCTTTCACGGGATCGTATTTCACTGGCGCCTGCCCGTCGTCGATCCCTCCTCCACCCCCACCAAACCATGCGCAACCATGCCTACGCACCCAACCCGCATCGTGCAAACCTCAACCGAAGCCAAAAGAGCGTACAAGAAGAATACCACCGGCCTTGGATGGCGCCAGCAACGCCAACTCGAGCGCTCCGCTGAGCTAGACGAACGCGCCACACACCTCCGCGAGAAGGAAGAACGACGCAAGGCCGCGAAGAAAAAGCGTGAGGAACGCGAGAAGAAGGAACGGGAAGCGCGACAGCAAAATGGCATGGGGCTCGCAACCCAGCTTATCGGCTATAGTCACACACAGGCGCGGTTGAAGAAGGGCATGGAAGCTTTCTTGGGATATCGGAAGACGGTTGATCACAGTAAAGAAGATAGTAAGGCGAAGGAAGCGGAGATGGCGAGGGAGGTTGAGGCTGCTGTTGAGGAGGTGACGAGGGAGCCGTGGGATGACGACAGCGGAGATGCGTTTGAGTTACCGGATTTGAGCTTAGCAACAAGTGGTGGAGATCAATGGATTGATGATGATTTGGATAATGACACACTCTTGGAGGCGCATGGCTTGGTGGCATCAGATCCCACAGAGGATGTTGGAGAAATTCCCGAGGTGTGGACACCACACATTCCTGCGCCAGTACCCGTACCCGTCTCCGAATCCCCGAAGCGGTGCGCACCGAAGGAAGACGTCGAGTTCAAGCGGTTGCATGGTCCCATCAACCAACCCCTCGAAAAGCTTCTAGATAAGCTTCCAGAACCCATGATTGAGTTGCTCTCGCGAGACATCTCAAAGGAACCCTCGCTTTGGAACCCTGCGCCAGCTCTTCTGCATAAACTGAATCCAGTTGGCCTTCCACCACATCGGCTCCGGATCAAAGTGGGTTGTGCAGTAAAACTCCTTCGGGACTTGAACGCTAGCAGTCAGCTATCTAAGAGCCAGCATCTGCAAATTCTTCGAACGGAGAAATACCGGCTGGAATGTTTGGTACTAGACGGACAATTAGAAGGAACTAAGACGTTTCTCACGCGGACGGTGTTCTCTGCTTGTCATCACAACGACACAAGATATCCCTTCCAGCGGCTACAATATCCGATACAAGTAGCCAAAGACTATGCACCCATTCAGCTTCCAAAGCAACCCCCATCATTGGCATTCAAACCGCCTTCTTTGCATGACAAGCCGGTACAACCCTCGAATGTTATCAAGAAGCCGTCTCTCCCAACGCCTAAACCGCAGTCTACTCTGAACCGAAATCCTAGCTTCAAGCTTCCGGGTCTGCCAGCATCGAAGTCCAAACCCGTCGAACTAGCGTCCATTTCGCTGCTAGATAGCTGGGATGACTTCTTCGAAAGCGGCACACAGATTGCTCGAGAGCTATCGCTAGAGCCATTTTCACCCACCAAGGCTCCGCCGCCTCCACAACATAGCCCTTCAGCATCGACCTCGAATGCACCGCCTCTAACAAAGTCTCATTCACTCACGCATGCCGTACCTCCAGCTTCAAATTCAAACCCCCTCTCTCTGCTTTCGACCGAAGACTTCGACTTCTCTGTAGAAGATCTCATCGACTTACCTGTAGTGGAAACAAAGCGAAAGCAGGTAAACCACACACCAACACCCCCGAAGAAAGCATCGCAAACCGCAAACCACCCTAGAATCGTTACAAAGACAACAGCCCCACCGCACGTTCAGCCTCGGACAAACCCTATCGTGCCACCACCACCACGAATCCAGCCCCAGCTCCGCCAAGCCCAAGTCGCACCCCTGAAACGAAAGGCCACAACCGCTTTCCCCGTCCGACTTCCTCCATCTCTAAGGCAAACAACCGCACTGCCTAGCCGTGAACCAACATTCACCCGGCCACAAGCCCTCCCACGAGTTGGCAGTTTGAAAAAACCAGTTAGCCCATTGAGCTTTTGTGATTTTGGGCTTTCGACTCAGGAGGCTGCTTCTTTCTTTGACGACGACGATGATGACGACGCGGCGTTTGGTTCGCCTATTGATATGGAAATCTCTGTTTGAATATGAATTTGAATTTGGATAGTGAGTCCGTCGGTTTGCGGGTGGTAACATGTGGACTTGGCCCGGGACTGGAGTTTGGTAGGGTGTTCATCCACTAGCTAGAAAGATACCCCTGGAAGCGATATATATCCTTAAATAACGATGACATGACATTATTGCCTATATTGCAATCTTGCATAAACAAAAAGTGGAAAAATCCAAGTGCAAAAGTTAAACAACAAGTGTACTCGAATTAGACACTATATATACTGCGACAAAAAATCGTTCATGCACGCACCAGTCGACCCTCAAAGTGTCCACAAATTGTCCTGGTATCTAGGAATCCACCCCGTCCTAGACTCGTAACAGGCTTAATCGTTTTCGCATCATCCCTAGCAACCCAAACTTCCCTCACCATTCCATTCCCCGCACCGTCGATGTCGAAATGCTTCACCGTGTCTTCGAAGTATGGCTCGGATTGGGATTCGTGATTCTCCCAGAAAGCTTGGAATTCTTCCTAGGTGCATAATTCATCGAGTCTTACTGAACCACAATAGCTCGGTTAACTCCAGTTCGGCTCAAGGTATGGGATCGAGTAGGTAAGATAGATGTTGTGAGAGAGAGAGAGAGAGAGAGAGAGAGAGAGAGAGAGTTGTAAAATGAGCGCTTGAGGGGTATCGTACTGGTACATCGCAAGGGAGGTTAAGAGAGTCGACAAAATACGACAAGGATGCAGCGTCTATACATGCGAGATTAAAAATTCAGTAACAGAAAGAAGAACAACAACAAAGAAAGTGGTAGAGACTCAAGGAAAGGTCATCACTGACTAGGCTTGGAATAAGTAACGTTAATGAAAAGGTCTTCACCTTGCCGCGTCGGCGTCAGTTTCGGCACCCATACCGGGCTCTTCAACGCTTCCGTCTCCATGCGTGGCGTGTGTAAGAACTGCTGGGTTTGCTTGGGTCGAATACTGAGTGGTCGGACGACGTCGGGCTCGTACATCGCCGGGCTTTTGGGTGGCCACATGCCACTCTGAGTACGGGTAGAGCGCTCGCTCGTTCGTATAGGACTCCATGTTTCCACGCTATTGCTTCGCAAATGCTGTCGGTATTGACGCATATGCTGCCTCGTCTCATTGGGAAGAGGACTGCCAGTCATCGGGCTTCCCAATTGACGAGCTGCTTCCTCGCCTCTTCGCTTGACGAGTAATGAGGAAGGCTCCGAGAACCAGCGCGGGCTGTCTTGGCTCTTCTGACTTTGAGGGCTTCGAGGGCTTCGAGGAACGAACTGATTGGAAGCCCGAGGTACCTTGGGATACCTAAGATTGGAGATTGGCGACTCGGCAACAGGGGAGAGTCTGTTGCTGTTGTCGTCTTCGGGCGTGGGATCATCCAGGTCCGCGCTTTCAAAAGATGTTTGCGAAGAGAATGAGTCACGTATGTTGGTCGAGGCCCGAGAGTTCGTTCTTGAAACATTGCTTGAAGAGAGTTTCGGTTTCGTGTTGGAATCTCGGGCTAGGTCATTTTGGCGTTGGGGAGTTTCTATTTTCGTGGTATCGTTTTTCGGCGTTTGGTAATGATAGGAAGTGAAATAGTAGTCGGGAATGTCGCCGCTGTGATGAGGCTCTGGAATGCCTGCGTTGGCTGGCAAGGGGTTCTGTGGTGATCGGAGCTCAATGGTCGGAGCCAGTTGAGTTCTCTGCGCAGAAATCGACCCTTTTGGAGGATCTTGCGGTATGAGCCTCGGCAGGCGCGTACTGGATTGACGAATCGGAATATCGAGGAACAGCTCCGAGCGATTCCTGGGCTGTCGGTACTGCGTGGGGGGCGGCTGTATGGGTCCCCCAGGATTGAACTGCGGTGGTGGTCTTGAAGGATGGAAGCTACGAATGGGAGGTATCGGAATAGGAGGGGTAGGTAGTAACATGGACTGCCGCCGTGGTTCAGGCGCCTCGACAACATCGTCCTCCTCGAAGACAGTGTACTGCGTGACATCGCTGTCTGGACGCTGTGATACCTCGGATATCCGTCTCATGCTCCTCTGCCTCTGTTGCCTCGAGCTGAGTCTCCGAGTTAGTGGTATTACGGTCGATTGCTGGGGCAACTCAGCACTTATTGCGAGACCAATTTGATTAAGTGGGAGAGAGGAGCTCGAGGATTTGTTTGCGGCTCCTAAAGTTGGGCGTAACAGCGGATGGACCGAGTCAAGGTCGTTGGTAGGAGTATTGCTAGGTTGATATCGCTGGGTAGCGCTTGGGCGAGGGTTTTGTATTGGGGGTGTACCATTTGTATTCCCGGCTGATCTCCGCAACGCGGAAGCTGGTGGCATTGGGAAGCGAGCGGGGAGGTCTACTGTAGACTGACTCCTTCCAAAATATTGCGAAGAACGGTTCGGATCGTCTGTTGGAGAAGGTGGTAGTCCCAACTTCTCGTTCATCGCCTCGCTTTTTCTTCTTCGTTCCCTCCTCCTTCTTAGAAAGATACTAAGAACTATGAGACCAATGGCGATTATGAAAGTTGCAGCAGCAGCAATCGCAAGCCCGGCGATGTGAGCAGGTTTCATGGTTTGAGGGCGATCTACTGCACCGGTCGATGGCGACGGCGACGGCGACGGCGATGGCGATGGCGATGTGATGGGCGACGACGTACTAGTTGGGGAAGGAGTAGAAGAGATGGAGTCGACAACAACGCTTTCGGTGGGGGACAATGGAAGTGGTGTGGTATTAGATGTAATAAAAGGCTCGACTGGGGTTGACGAACTCATAGTCGTGGAGGTCGTCGAAGTTCTTGCCGGTACAGTCAAGGTACTGAAGGTCGGCTTGACAGCACCGGAAACGCCAAAGCAGACGTTATATGCTTCGACAGCGGTTTGGTCGGTTGAGGAGCAGGACGCATATACGCAACCAAGAGCTACCTCACCGAGCGACTGTCCGCTGACACTGTATGTAGAGCACAGACAGTTGAGGCTTGTAGGAATAGTACATGCGAGAGGAAACTGTTCGGCCAGCGATTTCTGCAGACATGGCTGTGCACATGCAGGCACGTCGTTCTGAAGTTTCCCCGGAAGCGGAGACTGATTTCCATCCGAAAGGGTTGTTTGTGGCGTAGCCGCAGTCAGGAAAGGCAATATAATGCACAGCCATCCGAAGCGGCGTAGGGGCATAGTTGTACAAGCACTATGTAGACGTAAACACTTCTCCTTTTCATGCAGCAGAATGAATCGGCTCACCTGAAAGGACTACGAAGATGACATTGGGAGGCCGTGATGGGGACCGCGCCGAGCCAGCAGCGTCAACACAAGGAAATGAAATGGAAGGAGAAGGACGCAAAGAAATTCGTAACGCGGTTTTCGTCTCACAAAGGACCGTACTGTGCATCCAGGAGAACGTTGGCGGGGGCATGGTAGGCTGATGATATGTATCGCAGGCATTTCTTCGCGCTGCGTCACAGGTACGCATGGGCAGGCGCCGAGGCGTCGCCTCGCAGAGACTCTCTCGAGGATTGGCCCGAAGCATGTAGACGCTCGGAAAATGCTGGTGAGCGGTTACCAGCGACTTCTGAGCAGCGTGGTGTTGTGATGCAAGCATGGGTTCACTCGAGCATGTTGGGCGCTTGAGAGGGGGGCGCCTTGCCGAATTGGCTACCCTACGCGCCCACATCCCAAACGGAGGCGATGGGTACACAACGTCCAGCTACTAATTCGACGGGGCAGTGAAAATAGATCTTGGCATGCGTGCAAAGCCGCTGCAGCTGTAGTACGCTCCACGCTGCTGGTACCCAGTCGTTCGATGGCCAGCTGCGGGTCAGGTACCTGTTCATGACGACTCGGTGGCGCCAGAGGCATCTCTCCTCGACTGTGCCACTTGCTCGCACCCGATGAACTGCGTGGCATAGGAATTGTTCGCAGCCATGGACGGACGGTACGCTCCGCTCCCGCATGTCCGTGGTGAGTTTGCAGCAGGGCTGCAGCAGATGAAAGAAAAGGCAAGATCCCAGAGGCATGGAACACCGAAGCTAAGCCTCCGATCTCGCAGAACATACGAGCATACATCTGACTTCAGGATTAGAATCAATAAAGCACATCTATTTCTTCTCCGGCTTGCATAGGATCCGTCCCGGCCCCAACATGTGTTCCCAGTCGGTGCTCACTCTGCCCCCCCCCCCCATCTGGAGTTCATCATCACCGTCGCATCGGTGCCGATCGGATGTAAAACACTCACGTGCACGGCCTATCGATGGCGTGTGGGGTTGCAACGGCCATGTGTGGATATCGAGGGTGGTGAGGCTGTGTTCAACGGCGTGCACCCGCGGGTCTATAAGAATAGGCGTGGCCTCGATGCAGCGGCAAAGAGTCCTCTGAGGTCAAGACATGTGCGGTCGATGCAGAGTTTGACACCCGAGCCAGACGGAGCAGGCAACAGACGGAGAATTCGTATGCAGAGTATCGGTTCAGGCATGCCCTTCTCGATCGGATGCCTGCGAGGAGTCAGCCTCATGCGAAAGGAATGCGACACTCGCTATCTATACAGGAGGACTCGGTGTGAGAAACAAAGGGTCTTTGGAGGGGGGGCTGCATCGCGGTTGACTTTTCAGAATTTCGGAGCGGCATCACTCCGACATGGTATGACGTTCAAGAAAGACGTTGCCGCGGTTGACACGATTTGACGGCCAACGTCGGACATTTGTGGGGTATTGGGGGAGACGTTGCTGTCTGCAAGCATGCCGTGATATCGTGCAGAAGCATACTTTCCGCCTTCTGAAACGCGTTCCCATGTCTCAAGAAGAGGGTACTCTTATGACAGCGATCTACGGTATCTAAGAGGATAGATGGTTTGGAAAGGTTTCGGCGGCAAGGCTCCGAGGAGCATTGGGCAAGGAGGGTTATCAACGGAACGGTAATCTCATTGTTCATGATTCAAGGAGATGAAGACGCGGTCGTTGTCAGAAGAGGTTTCGGAACGGGCCTATTGTACTGTGGGCAACGCAGGCTAGCTGTATGGAGTTGGAGCGAGAATGAAGGCCGATCACGATCATCCATCAGGTCTCCCGTACAATCGACATGTCGGATCCTCAGCCCCCCGCCCCGTCGACATGCCGGCTTGTCTGGACGGGAGAGACATGTCTCTGGAAGGCCTTTGTGCCTTCAGAAGCTCACGTGCCAGCCAGAGGCAGCGAAGGAAGATGGGGGGATCGGAGACCGTGTTGCGACCTGAATGCAGAGACGTTTCGACTCGCAAAAGTCTAGCTGGGGGCTCCTCGCGACGCGGCATGGCATCTGGCGGACGCGCCCCTTTTTGTTCCAACCAGGCTTCCAGAAGAGCCGCACGACGCACCACCAGGCGGCGACAAATGACGTCTGGTACTGGGCGGCCAGCGGCGGTGGGAAACTACGGCGAGTGCACAGCCAGCTGGTGGGAGTGCACAGGCAGGTGCTGGGAGAGACGGGGCGTGCATCTGGGCGTGTTCGGCGAGGGAGAACCGCCGGCGTGGGGACTCGTCGTCGCAGGCCAAACGACTGCCCACCACCGTCCACCGTCCACCTCCATCGTCGACGGGCGGTACTATAGCATTGTGCATGGTATGGGATGTGGATGGTATTGTACTGCCGTGCCCGTGCCCGATGCTAGACTAAATGTCGCTTGTTCCACGCGGAGCCAATCACTATTCAGGGCAAGGCCCAACTCCCCTTTCACGCAAGCCCGGGCGTCCCTTTGCTTTTCCTCGCACACCCGGCCTGCTCTCTTCCCATCCGCATTCTCGCTGCGAAGCCGTCGTCGTCGTCGTCGTCGTTGTCGTTGTCGATTCGAAGCTGCCGTGCTGCGACCGTCCGTCCCGTCTGTCCTGCTCTGCGCTGCGACGACCATCGCCTCCCCCAACCACCCTCGGCCGCAGCACAAGCCCGCCGTCATCTCCCGCACCCTCTCCATCAATCGTCGCCATCGCTCGCCCTCGCGCATCCGCAACCCTACCATCCGCCAGCGCCTCGTCCTTCGCAGCAGAGCGCGTCTCCGTAATAATAGGTACGACCTCCCCCGTCCCATTGCCTCCTCCCCTCTTGCCTCCCGCCTCCCGCCTCCTTCCCGCCTGGACCGACGGGACAGCGTTCGCCGGCAATCGCCCTGGTCGTCCGCTACCCGTGTCCGCTGCCCTGCGCCCTGCATTCCGCGCTCTGCACCCTGCCCGTTGCCCCTTCACCTCACTGACCGCAGCCAGCCCTTCCGTGTCGGCCGGCCTTTCGACGGAACCACCACCGCTGTACACCTAATACCTCCCCAGCGCCGTCGCCATGGGTTGTGGAATGAGCACCGAGGAGAAGGAGGGGAAGCAGAGGAACGAGGAGATTGAGAACCAGCTGAAGCGCGACAAGATGCTCCAGCGCAACGAGATCAAGATGCTGCTGCTCGGTCAGTACTGTGCGACCCTGCCTCCTCTCCCATCCATCTGACAGCGACAGGTGCCGGTGAATCCGGCAAGTCGACCATTCTCAAGCAGATGAAGCTGATCCACGAGGGTGGATACTCGCGCGACGAACGGGAATCGTTCAAGGAGATCATCTTCAGCAACACCGTCCAGTCCATGCGCGTGATTCTCGAGGCAATGGAGTCGCTCGAGCTGCCTCTCGACGACCAACGTGCCGAATACCACGTCCAGACCATCTTCATGCAACCCGCACAGATCGAAGGCGACAGCCTGCCTCCAGAGGTTGGCAACGCCATCTCGGTCCTCTGGAAAGACATTGGCGTCCAGCAGTGCTTCGGTCGTTCGCGTGAATACCAGCTCAACGACTCGGCGAAATAGTGAGTCCAGGTGCATTGCCGTCGGCTGATGACAAACAAACACTGACAACCTAAGCTACTTCGACTCCATTGACCGCATCGCCGCCCCCGACTACATCCCCAACGACCAGGATGTCCTCCGCTCGCGTGTCAAGACCACCGGTATCACCGAAACCACCTTCATCATCGGCGACCTCACGTACCGCATGTTCGACGTCGGAGGTCAGCGGTCGGAGCGAAAGAAGTGGATCCACTGCTTCGAGAACGTCACGACCATCCTCTTCTTGGTCGCCATTTCAGAATACGACCAGCTGTTGTTCGAAGACGAGACGGTCAACCGTATGCAGGAAGCGCTGACCCTGTTCGACTCCATTTGCAACTCGCGGTGGTTCGTCAAGACCTCCATCATCCTCTTCTTGAACAAGATCGATAGATTCAAGGAGAAGCTGCCCGTCAGCCCCATGAAGAACTACTTCCCCGACTACGAAGGTGGCCCAGACTATGCCGCGGCATGCGACTACATCCTGAACCGATTCGTCTCATTGAACCAGCACGAGACCAAGCAGATCTACACCCATTTCACCTGCGCCACCGATACCATGCAGATCCGATTCGTCATGGCCGCAGTTAATGGTGAGTCCCCTTCTCTGCCGTGGAGGAAACGTTGCTGACCAGTCCAGACATCATCATCCAAGAGAACTTACGGTTGTGCGGTCTGATATAATGAGTGGGTGTGCTTTATTGGCAGTTGAAGACTTCTATTGTGAGTCATGGGAGTATGTTTTCGACGATCACAAGCATCGCTCGTCACGAACGGCGTTGTGAAAATGCGTTTCCTTCTTGTCGCACCTTTACCATTCCACCATTCCACCCTGACAAGGTTCGAATGGCCGCTTCCGTCCCGAGCTCCTCTTTGATACCCTGCGCGGGCTGGGGCTTCAGTACACCTCGTTATTCCCAAGGATAAACGCATGTTTTCCGCCATGTCGTTCGATCCTGTTCTGTTCCTACCATCTTGTATTCGAATGGAAATTGGGAGATTTTCTCGTCCAACTTGCGCACCTCGAAGCAAACTTTTTCACACACTCGCAACACGCACGCACGCAATTTCATGATGCAGAGAAGGCGTTTATCAGAGCTCCTTGGACTATGCATCTCCCTCCCATCTACCTGTTTCTCTTAATACCTCGTCGGGATTTCTTCTTTGGCTTGTTTTCACGCTTGTTGTTGGCGGCGGCGCAGATACTCCCTTCCCATATCATTTACATACCTGCAACGTATCATGGCGTGTAACAAAACATGTGCGAATGCGAATGCGATGGTGGGCGGAGATGGGTAGTGAAATGATGATAATTTTCTTACTTGGTTCCACTTGCCGTTGTCGTGGTTGCACCGGTGGTGTCTTGCGGAAAGAACGCAAGGGAGGCTCCTCAGCCTCTGCGGACTTCCGCAAAAAGAAAAGTTACCTTGCATGCACACGAACATGTCCCGCCGGCCATCAGCATCCTGAGCTGATGTTCCGCTAGATAAGGTAGATGGTCGTTGGTGCATTCAAACGTCCGGAGTTCGGAAGGCCGGCGGGTCTGTTAGTTTCTGGCCGAAGAACGCTGCGCAACCTTCCCGAAGCGGGCGGTCAGCTTAGAAGATTGGAGGGAACAGGTATGCAGTGTGGGCCAATGGGATGATCCATCTGGGGGGAGGGGGGGGTAATTTTGGACGGTGTATATACCTGGTAGGTTTGAGAAGTCGGGGATTTTGTTTGTTTGGGATTAGGTGTGTGGGTGAGATGGAGAGAAAAGAATCACATGGGCAGTTCCTGGCCGATTTGTAATTGGAGGATCGGAGTTGGCTCGTCTTTTCTCCTGGCGCCCTTTTCGAGCGGACGAAAATAAAGATGCGTTGGTGGGGGACCGGATCTGTGTTGCTCAAACACCCACTTGAAGAATGCTCCTTGCGCATCTCCGTCCGAACGCTATCTATCCAAACAGGGTAGGTAGATATCTAGGTGAGGAAACGAAATGTTTCCCGTGACTTTGAATGATTGATTGACCGACCAGGGTCGGGAAGATGAACAAGGCGTAGGATCAAGCGAGAAGACGTATTTCGCGGCTACGATGAAGCCATACTGTTGCGGGACTTGGGGCCAGACAAGACCCTCGTCAACAGCCATGCGGTCTCTCCAGCTGCATGCCCATCACGTTCCAGGCGTTCATTGTCGTCACTGTACGTGTCCAGCTAGTCTCTCACCCACATCGGCACGCCTCTGGATGGCGTACTATGTGGGCGGTAAGCAGTTTCTTCCACTTGAGCCCCACAGCGAGAACATCACAGGATCGTATCACATCGTTTGCGGTGACGTTGAGGTGCGTCTTCAGCCGCTTGCGAATGGCCATCCGTCCAATCACGGTCCGAAACACGCAGCACTTGGAACGCGCAGGTACTTTGATAGGTACGCGATGGAGAGGTATCCACGGCCGGTGGAGTATCCCATGTGGAGTTTGCTTAAGGGTAGTGGACGATAAGATATCGTGTCGTGGATGGTTTGGGAAATGCGCGCGAGGGACGGTGGAAGATGGGAGAGGAGCCGGTCGTCATAATGGCGGCGTGAGGGCTCGCAAGTCGGATGGATATAAAGGAAAGAGAGGTACGATGGAGAGTAAAAGCATCAAACAGCGTTGCCGTAGTCGACATCAACAACTTTGACCCACTCCACGTTACTCGTTCACACCGTCACCCACCCATCTTTGAGCAAGCAAATATGGCACCCATAGCCATCACGCCTCCCGCCAGTGAGATCAAAAACCCCAACCTCCCGACCTCGAAGTCCACAACGGTCCATGCCCCGTCCAAGATCGCTTCGCGGAAGATCATCTGCTTCTCAGGTACGCCGTTCCGTCGATCTCCCGGCCTTTGTCCCCTTTTAACACAAAAACCCCCAGATTTCGACGGCACCATCTTCATGCAAGATACAGGCCATATCCTGTTCAACGCCTTCGGATGCGGTTCAGACCGTCGTCACGTCCTCGACCAGCAAATCCACAGCGGCGAACGCTCCTTCCGCGATGTCTCGGAAGAGATGTGGGGATCTCTGGACGTGCCGTTCGACGACGGCTTCGAAGTGATGAAGGGCGCTCTCGACATCGACCGCGACTTCACGGCCTTCCACAACTTCTGCATCGGCAACGACATCCCCTTCCACGTCATCTCGGCGGGGTTGAAGCCGGTCCTGCGAAGTGTGCTGGACCACTTCCTCGGCGAGGAAAACTCGCATCACATCGACATCGTCGCCAACGATGCCACCATCTCCAACGACGGGCACTCGTGGAAGCCGGTCTGGCTCCACGACTGCGAGCTCGGCCACGACAAGGCAAAGTCGATCAACGACTACAAGTCCACGGCGCGCCTCGAGTCCTCGGACGGCACCATCCCGCTCATCGTCTTCATCGGCGACGGCGTCTCCGACCTACCGGCTGCACGCGAAGCCGATGTCCTGTTCGCACGACGAGGCCTGCGTCTCGAGGAGCACTGCGTCTCGAACGAGCTGGCGTACATTCCCTTTGACACGTTTGCCGATATCCAGAGGGAGATTGCGAAGATTGCGAGGCAGGACGAGGAGAAGACCAAGGGGAAGGGGATGCCGGCCCACTTCAACCCCAGGGCCAACCTGTGGAGGAGGGCGAGCAGCAAGACCGCGCTGCCCGTCTTTGCGATGATGAGTCCGAGGACGGAGAAGGTGATGGAGTGGCCGGGTGCGGTGGGCAAGCTGAGTGCGCCCTTGTCGGTGCCCGAGAGAGCTGCCGTTGCTGCACCGGCGGCGTGAGCGAGCCCATCCTTTCCGTTTGAGCATGACGTTTTTTTTTCTTGTTGCCTTTGTGCATGTAGCATCGATGCTGGCATTGACCGAATTTTATTTTTTTGCATTTCCATGTGCTCAAGCAAACAGCAGTGACGTAAGGGGTTGTGAGGGGATGCAAAGCTTACTTTCGGCGGGGTGATGATGGCCAGGGGACGAACATCAGCTCGCGTCGACAAAAGATAAAGGAACCGGTGCGCCGTTATTTTCGGCGGATTCGGTGCCGTGGCGATGTAGATACTAGATATGCCGTGCTCGTCAGCAGCATCTCGCGCACTGCATCTGCCTCTCAGCCCTCCTGCCGCCGCGTGCACATGCACCCAGCTAGGTTGCCGATCTCGAGCCCCCTTCTCATCATCCGTGTCGCCTTCGTCCCGTCCAGCGCCGCATCCATCCCATCGAAGACGAAGACGAAGAACAGGACGAAGAACAGGACGCGGAAGAAAAGGACGAGCAAGAAGGTACGGAGAAGAAGGCCCAAGACTTCTTGGCCGCGCATCCGTGTGCCGGCGTGCCGTGCATGCTGCAGCAGTTACGTGGACCAAGATGCCGCGGCCGACGCTCCACTCCAAGCTCTCGCTCCCCGCGCGCCTGAAGAACGGCCACAACGGCACCAGATCCACGTCCTCGAGCGTACCGACCAGCCGCAGCGGAAGTCCCAAGCGCACCATGAGCGACAGCGGCAGCAATAACAAGCCCGGGGGGGTGCCGGGCCTGGTGCTGCGCGCGAACGTGATCAAGGTGGGCATGTACCCCGCGGACGCCCGAGACGGAGAGCTGACAGCGGCGGCAGGGCAGGAACCTCGCTGCGAAGGACCGCAATGGCACCTCTGATCCCGTGAGTTATCCCGCAGCGCCATGCGCGCAGCAACCCGTGCCTGATGCTCATGCCCGATGCACTCGCCCGCTTCACACGCAATGGGAGCCTGGAGGCTGACAGCGCGCCCCGCAGTACCTCGTCCTGACCCTCGGGGACGCGAGGCAGGCCACGCCCACCATCAACAAGACGCTGAACCCCGAATGGAACACCACGCTCGAGCTGCCCATCACCGGCGAGCAGACGCTGCTGCTCGAGGCCTGCTGCTGGGACAAGGACCGCTTTGGCAAGGACTACATGGGCGAGTTTGACGTCATAGTCGAGGATCTCTTCCAGAACGCGCAGGCGGTCCAGGACCCGAAATGCTTCCCTCTCGAGTCGAGGCGCGGCGGCAAGAAGAAGTCGGTCGTCTCCGGCGAGATCCAGATCCAGTTCTCGCTGGTCGACACGAGCAACCCGAATGCCAGCATCGAGGAGCTCACGCAGAAGCTCATGGCCCTCACATCGTCGTCGCCCAGCCAGGACGACGACGACGACGACGACACGCTGCTCCGCGCCGACAGCGCCGAGGCCGATGAGCAGGACGACGACGAAAGCTCCGACGAGGCGCTCGACGAGTCGAAGAAGGCCGAGAAGAAGGAGAAGCGGAGGAAGAAGCTGCGCCTGGCGAAGCTGAAGAAGAAGGCCAACAAGATGCGCGCCTACGAGTTCTCCGACAAGACCGAGGTGGCAGGCGTCCTCTTCCTGGAGATCGCCAAGATCGTGGACCTGCCCCCCGAGCACAACGGTAAGCAGCTCGAGATGATTAGGGTTAGGCTATGTGCGCTGACCATCTCCCCAGTAACGCGCACATCGTTTGACATGGACCCCTTCGTCGTCGTCTCCCTCGGCAAGAAGACGTACCGAACCAAGACGATCAGCCACAACCTCAACCCCGTCTATGACGAGAAGCTCGTGTTTCAGGTGTTGCGCCACGAGACGAACTATTCGGTCAATTTCGCCGTGGTGGACAAGGACAAGTTTTCCGGCAACGACTATGTCGGAACCGTCAACTTCCCGGTGGAGAAGGCCGTCTCGGTGGCCCCAGAGTCCGATCTGGCCACCGGCCTCTACAAGCTTCCCGAGCCTTCGGATTCGCCTGGCATCCCAGAAGCCAGGAGGTCCCGCTTCCGTCTGCCAATGTCCCGGTCTTCTTCGACCCACAGTCTTTCGAAGATGGGACGGCCGGGTTTGAGGAAAGAGCATTCTGCCAGCTCGCTCTCCAGCAAGGACTTCAATGGCAACCAGCCTGTACCCCTGACCAGTGCTCCGCAGACGGGAACCGAGTCCCACGGAAGTCTGGCGCTTGGCGTTCCCGCGGTCAACATCGATCCTGCCGCGGTGGATGACCAGGATCTCAAAATGTACACATTGCCATTGGAGCTGAAGAACAAGGACCGCTGGGAGGCAAAGCATAACCCGGTGTTGTATGTAAAGGCCAAGTATCTCCCATACAGGGCCCTGAGGCAGCAATTCTGGAGAGCAATGCTGAAGCAGTACGATGCCGACGACAGCGGTCTGATCGACAAGGTGGAGTTGACCACCATGCTGGACACCCTGGGCTCGACACTGCACGAGGCCACCATCGACAGTTTCTTTGCAAGATTCGCGAACGAACATAAGGGGGAGGGATTTCTCACCTTTGACGAGGCCGTCATGTGTCTGGAAGATCAGCTTCAGCGCATCGAAGACAAGGAGTCCCAGAAGAGCATCTGGAGCCAGATGACCCACTCCAACAGCGATCTGCTCACTCCCGGGACCATGACACCTGCGCTCACTTCCGGTACCCAGACCCCGCTCAACCTTCATGCCTCCAGCACTTCGATTCCTGTTCTCGAGACCGACCATCTGGGCAAAGAGGGGGAGGAAGGGGAATTCATCAAGCCGGATGAGCTGGGAGATGAAAAGGGAGAGGAACACGTCATCGAGATCCGCGAGTGCCCCATCTGTCACCAGCCTCGCTTGAACAAGAAGTCGGATGCCGACATCATCACACACGTTGCCACATGCGCCAGCCAGGACTGGAGACAGGTCAACAACATCGTCATGTCCGGCTTTGTAACGTCCAGCCAGGCCCAGCGCAAGTGGTACTCCAAGGTCATCACGAAGATCTCGTACGGTGGATACAAGCTGGGTGCGAACTCGGCCAATATCCTGGTACAGGACCGTATCACCGGTCAGATCAACGAGGAACGCATGAGCGTGTATGTGCGGCTTGGTATCCGTCTGCTGTACAAGGGTTTGAAGGCGAGCAACATGGAGAAGAAGCGAAGTAAGTTGTCCCATGTATGCACGACGGCAGCCTGGGTGGTTAACGTCTCCAGTTCGAAAACTGCTTAAATCGTTGAGCTTGAAGCAGGGTAAGAAATACGATGACCCCGCTTCAGCTGCCGAGATCCCCGGCTTCGTTGCTTTCCATCAACTGGACATGTCCGAGGTTCTCCTACCGACATCCGAGTTCAAGAGCTTCAACGAGTTCTTCTATCGAGCGTTGAAGCCCGACGCGCGGCCATGTTCTGCGCCAGACGACCCACGCGTCATCGTCTCCCCAGCGGATTGTCGGTCGGTCGTGTTCAACACGTTGGACGCCGCACAGGCAATTTGGGTCAAAGGACGCGAATTCACGCTGGAACGACTCTTGGGTGACGCTTATCCCGAGGATGCAAAGCGATACGTGGGCGGGTCTCTTGGCATATTCCGTCTGGCGCCGCAAGACTACCATCGTTTCCACATACCTGTGGATGGTGTGATGGGGGAGCCAAAGGCGATTGAAGGTGAGTATTACACGGTCAACCCAATGGCGATTCGGTCGGCGCTCGACGTGTACGGTGAAAACGTTCGCGTGCTGGTGCCCATCGACTCGGTTGCCCATGGCAGAGTAATGGTGGTCTGCGTCGGTGCCATGATGGTCGGTAGCACAGTCATCACGCGAAAAGCAGGCGATCACGTGAAGCGCGCGGAAGAGCTGGGCTACTTCAAGTTTGGAGGAAGCACTCTCCTGGTGCTCTTCGAGCCAGGCCAGATGAAGTACGACGACGACCTGCACGACAACTCCAAGGCCGCTTTGGAGACTCTTGTAAGCTCAGCTCAACCATTGTACTTTCATGGTGCCAGTGGTAGCTAACCATTTTTCAGGTTCGTGTTGGCATGTCCATCGGCCACAGCCCCAACCGCGCGGCTCACACGCCCGATATGCAAAAGACCAACCCCACGCACGAAGAGAAGCAGACTGCCAAGCGGCGGATAGAGGGTAGTCTTGCACCGGAAGGTGATCAAGGTCCCATGCCGGGCGCTGGCATGTAACCGGACGGATTCGTGAATCGTGAAAAGGGTACATGGCTGGCTGGGCTTTGAACTGGTACAAATGGGTAGCATACAAGAGGGCGCTGCTCTTTCTAGGCGTTGTGTGAGCGTTGATATTCCTGTACTGTGCATATAAGCACATTGTCCACCCTACAGCGAACAATGATCGCGCATGTTCATTATAAAAGCCTTTAATTGTGTTGACTTGCCGTGACCACCAGCCCAACCCTATCATTCATATTTGATGGTGAACGCTGTTCTCATGTCGACTTGACGAGTGGTATGGTGGAGGATCATGCACCGGTTCAGTACGTAACGTGTTTGATCAGTAAGCTGGCCACGTCAGTAAGCTGGCCACCCCACTATGAAAATCTAC
>JAGQEM010000287.1:0-31622 GCA_019202945.1 Corynespora olivacea
TCTAGAGCTTTTAAATTGACTAAGTTATGAATTTTTAAAAAAGTAGACTTTTTCGATTAGTTCTTTTTTGTGTCACCCCTCTGTATATATAAGCTTCGTCTAATTACTTACTGATACAAAGCAGTGATCCAATACATGAATCACCTGAATGCAGGTTTCTTGCTCTCACTCTCGTCTCACAAACTATAGGGATTATCCTTACCCCTTGAAAATTACATATCCTTTAACTCATCAAGCGCTTCTCCAATTTCTGGTATTATAGTACTAGCAAGTTCCGCAAAGCCCGCTGCCTTCTGTCAGCATACGCTAAATAAGAGGGCAAAGGCTTGGGTAACATACCATCTGGAGTTCCATTTAAAGCAATTGTATGCATCACGCCGTAGAGATACAACGTTGCTGGACTTGTATTCGCAGGAGACCGACGGGCAAGCTGTTGAGGGATCACTAGGCGGGGGCAGCTAGGCAATCCGTCTAAAGAGTAGGATATTAGCCACAACCAGGCCAGGCATTGGACAGTAGACAGTTACCAAGGGCGAAGTGTTGGGTGTCGTGAAAGTAGCTCAACGTAAGCCTGTCCGGGCGCTTAGGGAGAGCCGATGAGCTACTGGTGAGGCGGCTGCTAGCCTGCAGAGCATAGCCAACTTCTGTTGGAATCAATATATAGGTATCCCCAAGGTCGCCAATTTTAATAGACACTTCTTTTGTGACGAATGTGCCCTCTGGCCCCACGTCGGTGAACTCAGCGGTCGCGGTGTGATGAGCTCTCGCAGTTGCGGCGTAGCAAGGTCGTCCAATTGCGGCATGGAAAGGTCTCGGAGCGCTGAAAGATCGTGGAATGACATGCACAGCTCGCGCAGTCGTGTACAATCTAGCGAGCATGACTTCGTGGGAATCACGGGTATAGGGAGTTGCCCGGCGTGAGAACTTGATGGCGATGCGGCATGCGGCGGAGGAGGTGATAGAACCGTGTGCGACGGTCAAGGTTCAGCTGCTGTGTACTTTGAGCGGCAGCGGTAGCTGATGGACGGCAAAGGAGTGTGTGGTTGCAAGGTAGGCGTTCAGTGGAGTGAACCGCCAGCTAGAAATAAAATCTTGGCGTTCCTGATCTATGTCGTAATCAGTATAGCGCGTCAAGGCGGGCATTAACGTAAACCCCGCTGAATTACCCGAGCAATCCTGCGAAAGTCAGCTAGACTATCCCAATAGATACACAAAAAGAGAACAGCGAGGAGAGTAAGGGAGCTGGCAGGAAAATCAGGCTCCAAGCCCAGATACTAGACATTCCCCTATGCGAGATGAAATCTCCATTCTGAGATCACACTCAGCGCCAGTCCACCGACAAAATCTCGTGCGCATCGTAGCGCCTCAACCGTGGCTGTCCCAGACGCTAGCACTGCTGAACCTCACACTTGCTGAAGCCACGGTGCTTCGCATTGCTTTTCTTCACTTCACCCTCCTGTTCACACCTCTGACCGTGTGCTTCACGTTACCTCTTCCTTTCCTCGTTGACGATTGCGGCGAAAAACAAATCCTCTGCACGAGCTTAGCTGCTTCATCATCCCAACATGGCATCATGCAAACCCGCAAGCCACCGTCAGCGCAAACTCAATGCCTCAAAGTTCTACAACGAATACAAAGGCCATACCGTCCCCGACCTGGAGGTTTTCCACCACCAAACGAGGAAACTGCGCCCAAACAAGCCCATCATCTGGTTCGCCGGCGATTCCTCCCTGGACAACAAATACTGGCTCCCTGGCTCTGGACCAGGCGGCGATCCCCTTCCAGCCCCTGTCCCTGCAATCTATCAACACATTCTGGAACCTCCGCTACCAAAACCCGATGTAGCGTTCTGGGTGAATCACGTGATGGGCGAGAAGGCCACATGCATCAATACGTCGATTGAAGAGTCGATGTTACGGGAAAGGGACGGTGGGAATCTGCTGCCTCAGGATGACTTCTTGAAGGAGAACATCAAAAAAGGCGACGCGCTGGTTGTCAGTGTGGGCGGGAACGATATCGCGCTCAAGCCTACGCTGCTTACGGTGTGGCACCTCCTACGACTAGCGTGGTTTACACGCCGCTCATCTATCGATGACGGCAGCGCAACATCGCTCAAGTACTTTAAATGGCTCTTTCAGACCAAGGTTGAAGAGTACATCTCCCGCCTCATCTCTGTGGCTAAACCCCGCACAGTCATCGTCTGCATGATATACTACCCGCTCGAATCAAAGTACAACCAGAAGAGCTGGGCTGCTGCTTCACTTGCGGCGTTGGGATATACTTGGTGGCCTAGACAGCTGCAGGCGGCGATCAAGAAAATGTTTGAGATGGGGACGAGGGGAGTCAAGGTGGAGGGCACAGAGGTGCTGCCTTGTGCGTTGTTCGAGGCCATGGACGGCACAAGGAAGGAGGAGTATGTGGCGAGGGTAGAGCCTAGTGTTGAGGGAGGGAGGAAAATGGCGGAGAGATTTGGGGGGTTGCTGGGTGGCGTGTTGGGGGGTGAAGGGGAGAAGAACGTGGTGGTGGATGAAGAGGGGGGTGGTCGGGGAACAGTTTGAAATGGGAAAGAGGAGTTTGGATTCAAAGTGATGATTATAGTATGCCCTGAGCGTTTGCAATGATTTCCGATTCCACACTACTCTATAAACCTATTGTTTCCACTCCGTACCCATCTCCTTCGCCATCACCTTAACAACAATCTCTCCACAAAATGCATCGACATCCTTCCCCTGCCAAACACTCTTGCCTTCCAAAACCTCTTTCATCAAAAACGACAGCTCTTCCGTAAGCCTCACAGCATTCCTCGTCACCTCATCTGCAGCCCTCTTCCGCGCAGCCTTTCTTGCTTCGTTTGTTTTTCCACTCACTTCACATTCCTTGACTCCCTCGATACACACGATAGTTTGCTCCAAAATTTCCTGGAACCTCCAGGAAAGTAGAGGAGCTGCGGTGTCAATCGGAGGTGAACGACCTTTGCGGCCTAGTACCTCGGTATGCGCGATGTATTTTGGAGCCGGTGGCAATGGCGGCGGCGATGTGGCTTGACGTACCTGCAAACTGCTCGTCGGGTATCTGCCTTGAATCCGTGGGTCAGAGACGCTCGTCGTTGAAGGGTCTGAATGCGAAGAAGGCGTATGTAGATCATGCTTGCGCTTCCCGTTCCGCGAATACCGGCTCTCTTTCTTCATCGACATGGGTTTTACGCGCTTTGGGGGCTCGACGTTTTCCTTGTCTGAATCATTTCCTTCCGACTCGTCCTCCTCTTCTCTATCAGTTTCCTCCTGCTCGCATTTTGGCATCTGCTCCATTACTCCTTCCATCAGCTGACGGGCGAGGAGTGCTTCGGCATCCACCTCTTCCTCCTCCTCTACTTCCTCTCTATCCACGCCGCACATGCTTCGCTTCCTATCATGTTCGAATCCTTGGTCTGGGGGAGGGAGCACGTCAACGCTCGGAATGGGAATGAGGGGTAGTGGTCGAAGCACCGGGCGGGCAATGGAGAAACGGGTTCCAAACTTCTGCTGTTGGACGGCGGGTTTCATGAGGTTGACCAGGTCGGTGACGGCATTTTCTGCCTCTGTGGAGTGGGTCATCATGATCAGGATTGATGTATTGAGTGAATGTCGGGTACTTGGAGTTGAAGTGTAACGATGGGGAGAAAGAACTTTTGTTGGTAGGCCATGTTCGGGTTGTCTGTTTCTTACACGAATGCGCGAGCGTTCGTTGCAAACGCGCTGTTCCCAGACAGTGTCACGTGACTGGGCAATATCAGTCTTGCGGCAAACGATCTTGTCGGAACCACTGGGTTACGTTACTATGTGAAGGAGATGATAGCGTATTTGGAATTAGTGGAGTATTTCTATTATACTGACTGGACGCAGATGTGTCGATGGTTTATACTTCAGAAAACGTATCTGACGTTTTTACAATAACACGGGTCCTCGAAGGGGGTGACGTTCCCCGCGAAGTTCTCGAACACAATTCCTTTATTGGAATACGAACGCTCTGCTAGATGTAAGAGCAAAGCGACCAGCCAATCCATCGAGATTCCTCAATCCGAAAGGCGAGTTTTGCATATACTGTCCAGATCGAGGCAGTTTTGAAGACCGAGAAAGGCATATAGTCACGTGCTGTTCGATGACATAAGCCAATGTTCCAATGGATCCCGTCCCATCTGCCTCCAGCATACTCTTTCCCTGCCCACATCTTCGACGTCTGTCCTGCCATTGCCACCATCACAGTATAGTCTTTACGATCTGCAGGCTGTAGATGCCTTCCTCCCTGGCACGCCAACCGGGTTGATGGTGATCTAGTCACTCTTGGCACTGATGCCGTTTTCTTGTCCAACTTAACCGCCTTCTCGATTCGGCAACTCATCTGCGCACGCCAATCACGCCGATATGGCTATCACGACGGCGGCGCACGCTGTACGAGTATTTAAGATTGCGTCAGCGCCTTGTTGAAAGCAGCACAAGCTCGCAGGTTTCTCTCTGCCAATTCTTGTGCGAGGTCCAGTTGTCGTCGGCTTGCGGGGTACTCCGGGACGTGACGGAAAGCCAATTTCAAGGTACGAAGGCTAATTCCTGCATGTACACGCCGAGACGCGTCGTACGATAGGGGGTTTCAATGCTGACAGTTGTTGACTTTAGAGCCTTACAATGTTGTCCTTCACATTGCTCGCGGCAGTTCTGCCGTTGGTCCACGCAATTGACCCTCCCCGCTTTCCACATCAACCGCTCGGGAACGGGACGCTGCGCCTCACCTACAACGTGACGACCGACTCTCCTGGCTCACTATCGCCCTCCACGCGAACCCTGAACTGGGTGAGCACCGGCAAGGATGGTGACTACATCTACACGGGAACGGACGGCTCTTTTCTCTTTGAAAACATCGTGACCGGCGAGTCGTCGACTTTCTTGTCAGCTGACAAGATCCCGGAAGATTACTTCGACTACTTCATCTCCCCGGATGCGAGTCGCGTGCTTTGGGCCGTCAATTACACGAAGCAGTACCGCCATTCGTACTTTGCGGATTATCTAATTCAGGATGTTAAGTCGGGTGAGGTAACCCCGCTTGTGCCGACTTCAACGGGTGATATTCAATATGCGGAGTGGAACCCGACTTCGGATAATCAGATCGCGTTTGTGCAAGGCAACAACCTTTTCATCTGGAGCGATGGCGAGATCGCGCAAATCACCGATAATGGCGGTCCTGACTGGTTCAATGCTGTGCCAGACTGGGTGTACGAAGAAGAAATTTTTGGCGACCGCTACACGCTCTGGTGGTCCCCCGACGGCAAGTACATTGCTTACCTCTCCTTCAACGAGACTGGCGTCGAGAGATACCGTATTTCATATTACATGGACAGCCAGGCAGTTGCGCCTGTTTACCCACATGAACTGGAGCTGCGATACCCCAAGGTCGGAACGAAGAACCCTTCTGTTGGCTTCAATCTGCTCGATGTGCAGGCTCTCAAATCCACCAAGATTCCTGTCACTGCCTGGCCGGAGGACAACCTTGTCATTGGCGAGGTTGTGTGGGTTACCGGTGAGCATGCAAAGGTCATCTACCGCGCATACAACCGAGTGCAGGATCACGAAAAACTTGTTGTGGTCGACGTACCATCTGGCTCATCTTCAATTGTTCGCGAACGTGACGGATCGGATGGATGGCTCGAGCCGTATCTCCAGCTGACTTACCTCGGCGCCGTTTCTGACACCAACACTACCTATGGCAACTCGAGTGGCGACTACTACCTTGACTTTTCCGACGAGAGCGGCTGGAACCACATTTATCTCTTTCCCGTTAACGGAGGCGAAAAGATTGCGTTGACATCCGGCGAATGGGAAGTCCGAGCCATTCTCAAGATCGACCAAACCCGCGGCTTGGTCTACTATACTTCGACTGAACACCACAGCACCGAGAGCCACGTGTACTCTGTCTCCTACAAAACTGGCAAGAAGACTGCGTTGGTTGACGACACAGTTCCTGCTTTCTGGACTGCATCCTTTTCGTCTGGCGGATCGTACTATGTTTTGAGGTATGCAGGGCCTGACGTCCCTTACCAGGAACTCTACGCTGTCAACTCTACGACCCCTCTCCGTACCATCACCGATAACAAAAGGCTATACGACACCCTTCAGACCTACAATCTCAACAACATCACCTACCACGAGCTCCAGCACCCCTCGGGCTACACCATCAACGCTATGCTTCGCCTCCCTCCCAACTTCGACCCCTCAAAGAAGTACCCGGCCATTTTGATTCCTTATGGTGGCCCCAACGCCCAAGAAGTGACCAAGCAATTCAACTCACTGAACTGGAAAGCCTACATTGCCTCCGACCCCGAGCTGGAGTACATCACTTTCACGGTGGATAATCGCGGTACGGGCTACAAAGGCCGCAAGTTCCGTTCAGAGGTAACCTCCAACCTGGGTGATCTCGAAGCCCAAGACCAGGTCTGGGCCGCGAAGGAGCTCGCCAAGTGGGATTTCGTAGACAAGGAGCACATTGGTATCTGGGGTTGGTCCTACGGCGGCTACCTATCGGCCAAGGTAGTCGAGCTCAACGACCCCATCATCTCCTTCGCCCTCATCACTGCCCCAGTCTCCGACTGGCGTTTCTATGACTCTCTCTACACCGAACGTTACATGAAGACGCCCGATCTCAATCCGGCTGGCTACAACAAGTCGCGCGTGCACGACTCCACCGGCTTCAAGAGCATCGCCGGCGGCTTCCTCATCCAACACGGCACCGGCGATGATAACGTACATTTCCAGAACACGGCCGCGCTTGTGGATCTGCTGATGGGAGACCGCGTGACGCCCGAGAAGATGCAAAATACGTTCTTCCCGGACTCGGATCATAGCATCGTTTATCACAATGATGGCAAGTTTCTGTATAGGCAATTGAGTAAGTTTGTGTTTGAGGAGAAGAAGAGGGTGGGTGATAAGAAGGGAAACCATCAGTGGAGTAAGAGGGGTGCGGATGCGTATGCGGATGCGATGTACCGGGGTTGGAAGGCGTGAGGAAAGGGCTTGGTGCCAAGGTGGCGTGTTGGCTGTCTTTTTGCAGCTACGCGGTCTTTTGAATGTATATGTTTGCACAAAGTTATTTTTTAATTCTTATCGGGCTCTGATGTTTTGGAGTACTTGCTCTACTCTTCCTACTTTCATCGCTTTCTTTTCATTCTGCGCGAACGTATTTTTCCCAAAAGGAGCATTTTTGCTGCCCCACCTCACTGACACGGTCAGATTGCTTCGCTACGTTCCGCAAAACGAGGAATGTAGGAGGACTAAATTCGGTCTTTGTGATGAATGTCAGGATACTACAATCTGGAGGCCTTGTTTCTGTCAATGATGACGGCCAGGTTTTGTTTTAGCGTATTCTGTTCGCATGCATCTTACAAGCCAGCACCTCCGCGATGTCATGAGCAAAGCCTTCGTCGTTGATGGCACGATTGTCTTCGACGACGTTGATACCAGTGCCTGAGAGACCATTCTTGATGGCTTCAAACAATGCTATATCAGCTTCAGCATTTGCGAAAGGCCCCCCGGGCGTGGCGATCATGCTGATGCCCCCTGTTGGTAGCCACACTTCAACCATACTCGGGTCCTTTCCATGACTTTTCAGCTGTGTCGCAATAAACCTCCCCACCGCAGCAGCTTCTTCTTTTGATGTCCTCATCAACGTTGTAATAGGATTGTGCTCGTACAGCTTCCGCTCTCGGTATTTTTCTGGCACCGTTGGTTTTGGTCCGAAATTTGTCATATCGGTTGCACCAACGGAGACGATATTCGGTATCCCAGCTTTCGCAGCAGCTTCGAGACGTGTAGGCCCCGCGCTCAAGACGCCCCCAGTCAGATGGTCACATATCTCAGTTGTGGTAAGGTCGAGCACCGCATCCAGGCCGCCTTCTCGAATGAGTCTCTCCATAGCCTTTCCCCCGTGACCCGTTGCGTGGAATATGTACGTTTCGATATCATAGGTCGATTCGAGGTGTTTACGGATCACATCGACCGCCGGCGTCGTCACCCCAAACATGGAAACGCCGACTCTTTTCTTCGAGGACGTGGGTGCAATGTCTTTTCTCGACGCATACGATCGAGCCATGCCCGCAATAGCAGCTCCAGCATTGCTCAGGACATTCCGGAGAAGTTGGTTGAGACCCGCGACATCGACCACGGAATACATCAGAGTGATGTCCGTCTCCTCGACAATAGGTCCTGTGTCTCCACTTGCCATGGTCGATACGAGCAATTTCGGGAATCCGATCGGCACGGCCTCTCTCATAGCGGTCGCTGCCAGCGACGTGCCTCCCGATCCCCCAGCCGCGATGATGGCATGGATGGAGCCCTTGTTGAAAAGGTCCTGTACGGCTTTCGTCGCACAAGCCGCCATCAACTTGATCACTTCTCCACGCGGTAGATCACCTACCTCTTTTCCCTCCCCATATCTTTGTAGCAGCTCGTTCTGGGTGATGGAAATCGCTTCATGTTCAACTGGGTGACGCCCCACATCAATGAGCGTGACGTCAATGGCGGAACCGGACCGCTTGATTGCATCTCGAAGAAAGACAATCTCATCAATCTTGGTATCGCAAGTGCCCAGCAAGACAACAGTGGCCATGGCGAGCTTCAATGTGGGAGAGAGGCGCACGCGAGGTGTGAAGTGTTGTACAAAGTGGTCTTTTGGTTTTCGGGCTGTACAAACTTAGGAAGCAAAGAACCAGAGCTTATCATAGATTGGCCATGTATTGCATGATTGTGAGAACTGCACTGAATTGGAGGATCTATGAGCGTGTGTGCTGCTGGTTCCGGATTAGGCCTAGTTGGGCCGGAGAAACTAGGCACCGAGCGAATGGTGAGCATAAGTATATCCCCGCGTGTCCTACGTCAGCGTTATTTCATTCGCGCCGGAGCAAGCGACAACCACGTGATGGAAATCATGAGATACACTGCTTGACACCACTCACTTGATTATACATGGACAAAGAGATGTTTACGAGAAAGCTATCAGATCAAAAACAACATAAGCACATTAAAGAGTTGGCCATATAATAGCTACTCCGAGGTAGAATTGTACATTTGTGAATCGCTTATCTCAGCCCGCATGAATTAGACGCACCGCCTAGTGTTCCTCGAGCTTTTCTTTGCGCCTCTCCCGTCACTTATGAGAGATACATATTCAAAATGACACCCCCAACTAGCCGAAAGGAGATCCTCCAAAGCTTACACGCTCAGATTGACAATGGCAGCATTATCGTCGGAGCTGGTGCTGGGATCGGTCTCTCGGCAAAATTCATCGAAGAAGGCGGCGGCGACCTGATAATAATCTACAACAGTGGGCGGTTCCGTATGGCTGGAAGAGGATCACTTGCAGGCATGATGCCGTATGGAAATGCAAACGATGTGGTGCTTGAAATGGTAACCATTGCACATCCGTTGCCCTCTGCATCATCAGAGCTGACCCCCTTGGCCAGGCCAACGAAGTCCTCCCTATTGTCAAGAAGACACCCGTCCTAGCGGGCGTGTGCGCAACGGATCCCTTCCGCTCAATCCCTCGCTTCCTCACTCAGCTCAAAGACCTCGGGTTCTCTGGTGTGCAAAACTTCCCCACTGTCGGCCTGATCGACGGGCAATTCCGTCAAAACCTTGAGGAAACGGGAATGGGGTACGACGCCGAAGTGGAAATGATCCGGACCGCTCGCTCTCTGGATCTCTTGACCACGCCGTACGTCTTCAATGTCGAGGAAGCGCGAAAGATGGCTGAGGCGGGCGCCGATATCATTGTTGCGCACATGGGGCTGACAACGTCGGGGAGTATCGGTGCAACGAGTGGGAAGACTCTGGATGAGTGCGTGAAACTGGTGCAGGATATTACGGATGTGGCGGCGGAGGTTAATTCGGACGTCATTGTGCTGTGTCATGGTGGGCCAATCGCAAAGCCGGAAGATGCGAAGTATGTTATCAGTAGAACAAGAGGTGTGCATGGGTTTTACGGGGCGAGTTCAATGGAGAGACTGCCGGTCGAAGAGGCGATCACGAATATCACCAAGACGTTCAAAGGGCTGAAGCCGGGAACCTAGGCTCAATCGATTCGAAGAAAGTGAACTTGAGGTTTCAGACAGAACAACGATTTATACCAGCATATGTGTTTCTCTGCCATCTTGAGTCTGACCAGTGATCGCGACCTCGTAGGTGCATCAGATATATAGCTTAGTTACACAACATGATCAATACCAAGACACATTCGGGGGTTGATAGATACTATAAATTATATAGAGGGATGTTTACAGAGGAAGTGGGTATTTAGAAATTCTTCAACGGATCTCTCTTTCACACCTTACACAACTTCCCATCCTGCGTCTGAACCCCACGCTCCCCATCTTCAACGACCCAACCCTCGCTATTAACTCCACGGTAAACGTAAAACAATGCCGTCGGATCCCAGAGCTTCTTCAGCTCCACCAACCTCGGATAGTTTGCGCCCCAGAAAGATTGCTGCCAGTTCGGCTCCGCGATATCTGCTTCGTTTCCGTAGCTCCCGCCATTCGGAGTCACGTCACGAAGGGGCTTCATGATGGTGTTTGTCAAATACTCTGTCGCAGCAGCGAGGCCAGCGGACGAATGATCCACAACGTTGTTCACGGCAACAAGCTGTGATGCTTCGTTGCGGAATGCGGGATTGACGCTGTTGATGATTTTGGAGGGGCTGTTAGGCGCTTGGTGATACATCATTGTAATGACAGTGTGATCGACGACGTTCTTCACTGCGGCGAAGGTCTTGTTGCTGAGTTCCTCATCTTCCCAATTTTCCTTGGGTAGGAGACGGTTTGCGGGCGTGGCGGCGACGCTTCCAATGTGCTCGTCAAGGGGAGCAAAAGTCGCTTGATAAGCGGGATACACGGAGTCGTAATGCTTCGTCTCGATTTGGTACGGTATACCGAGCGCAGTGAGCTTGTCGAAAAACGGCTTGGTGAGAGTCTCAAACTCGGCGACCGTCTTATTGGTGGCGAAGAATGGGAGCATGGAGAAGCTGTACCCTGCCGCACCGATGTTGGCTAAGTTCATGATCGAGAAGTACGAGTATGTTTTCGCTGTGTTGTACTTGGGCATCTCATCCCAGAATGCGCGAACTCCTTGCCAGAACGTCTCGTCAGAAACGGTTGGCGAGCTTGCGAAGCTGAAGACGGAAGTCGTGACAGGAATCTTGGGGTGCACCTTCACTACCGCCGAAGTTATGATTCCAAATGTGCCGCCTCCACCGCCGAGCATGGCCCAGTAGAGATCTGGGTTGATCTTGGGCGACACGGTGATGAAGCGACCGCTTGCCGTCACAACTTTAAGCGAGACGATCTGATCAGCACCCATACCAAAGAGCTGCATGAGGGGACCATGTCCTCCACCAGTTGAATAACCACCAAAAATGCCAACAGTAGGGCAAATTCCGGTGACAGCGCTCACGCCGTACTTTTCTGCAGCCGCCAAAAGCTCGAAGCCCTGAACACCAGCGCCAACCTGGAAGACGGGGCCGCTGTAGTACGAGTCCTTGTAGTCCTTGACATAGATGATGTCCTTGAGGTTATGCGTCCACAAGCTCAAAGCTCCCTTTCCAACGGAGCGACCATTGTAATCGTGACCCGTGTTTTTGATAACGAGACGTAGGTTGAGTGATCGGGCTAGGTTGACGGCGAGTTGAACTTGCGCGACGTTGCTAACTTTTACTGAGTAGGAGGAATATCCTCCGAGCGTGCAGGTATCGCTGGTTGACGCGCTCGTATTAGGCAAACAAGTCATTCCTGTGTAGATTGGCCACATGGCAGAAGTTGGATCATTGTAGCTACATCGATTCGTTTAGCAAACATGTCTTGCCAAATGCTAAAGCTTTTACTTACTGCAAAGCCTCCGTAGTCCACGCAGTGTTGACAGCCTCACACTTCGCCTCGTCATAATTGTTGAACTCAGACTTGGGATAACACACCGAAGCCACCGGCACAGTGGCATCCAGCGCGCCTCCAAGTAAGAGGTCGAAGATATTCCACACTAGCTTCGACGGCCACAAGAAATCACCCGGCGCAGTCTTACAATTCGAAGACCGCCTCAGCAGACTTCTTCTTTGCGCTGCTTCAGTCGGAATGTCGCTATCCGCAAAGGCGAAAAGATCTGCATATTGAGCCGTCTCATTCTTGTTGAGAAGATCCGCAATCACTTCATCGGTGACTTGAACAATCTCAGTATCGAGAAGAGGCACTTCGGCATCGGTTTGGTCGGCTGGGACTGTAGTCGCAGCGGGCGCGATATCAAGCGTCGTTGAGGAAGAAGAAGACGACTGTGCGCTCACCAGCGCAGCCGCAGAAGCCAAAGAAAAAACACAAGAAGTCCTCATTATTACGAAAAAATGCGATATCAAAGTGGGTGTGGACAAATCTCCCGACAACCAAATACGAGCCGGACACCAGATGCCTTATAAACGAAGCTATTGATGTACGAAGCCTTCTCATGCCACCGACCGGCAATTGATCGAAAACTGAACCCCTGGAGCATCTAGAATATCAGTGCACTGAAGACACTCAGCAAGCGGTAAACGCTTTTCTACTTTCCGCTTTGCAATCTCGCGAGCGCTCCAAACGCGTACCTAGCTATCAACGAGTGTTCAGGGTCTACGGAACGCGTGGGTCTAGAAGCTTGGAATATGGCGAGAATCGTGGAGGATTGCAGCAAGGGCCTGGTTCATCGTAACCGAAGAAGGGGGCTAGGATTATTACTCGGTGACCCTACATTAATGATTTATTCTAACGTGCTCGCATCGGGCCACATTGTCGTTCTGCTGGCTCAATTACTTGGAGACGGGGAATAACACATTGACAAAGATCAAATTCGCATGAAATTCACCTCCGCAGCATGATCCGAACTTCTGGACGACTTCACCCTCGGAGGAATGGTAGCGTATAATTGGTGGCGCAACTCTTGCCGTGCTGTGCCGTACAGCTGCATAATCGACAACGTCGGTTAGGGAAGTCAACATCCGATTCCCGGATCCTTCGTCCGCGTTTAGGTACAACAGCCTTCAATTCAAGGATCATTAAAGTGATAATCGTACTAAGATTCCTGAAACGGATCCATGCAGGCACACCATGAGTATGGGATATTGGTTGGTGACACCAACATGGTGACGAGATGACAAGGTGATTTCGAGATCCTTTAAATAAAGTATTACCGGTAGCACGGTTATTAGCATGGCATCTTATGTCTCCAGTCACTTTTTCAGTTCAAAATTCTTCTAAATCCTGCTTCAGCCTATCTTTGTGGCTTTGAAAGCGTAAGACATTCACCCCTATCGTTCAACTCACTGGTTCGAGTGACGCATGCAACACCGCTCTAGTTCTGTACCTCGGAGCAATATATCTGCAGGTATAGGAGCCCGCACGAATCGTCTGCAAGGGAGGAAAAGTCTTCACGGGACCTGCATACGTATCTCTCGCTTGCACGCCCATATTTCCACAACGGGCGATATACTCCTTTTATGCATGTTGGTCTATAATGCACCTCGCAGGCATGAAAAGGCGTTCAAACGATACCCTTTGCGTATTCATGCTGATTCTAAGCGAGTGAAACGTGTATTACATCCGGCATTGAATCACAATCATGAAGCATCGCGGTCGTATGTGATTACGTTGAGGGATAAACGGACTGAATCTAAGCAGAAAATGGCTCCGTATTGTTATGCTATGGAAAGGGGAAATGAGGTCTCGGTGTCTTTTAGGCGAACTGGCTACTCAATTACGTGCCCCACTTCAGTAGCCCTCTCGCCCAGGCAACAATTTGCCTACTATATAATTCCATGAATCCATAGTACAGATCCTGCGATATATCAGTGCAGTTGCTTCACAGGACTCGCAGGTACGAAACGGCAACGCTTCCCGCGAACAATCACGCACCGTTGGCAAACCACTCTCCAAGAAGTATCTCCAGCGCCACAAGGACTTGAATCTCCAATCAGGCTACTTCCACGTTCGATATGCACAATTCATTGGCCAAGCCGTCGGCTGCAGCCGAGCCTCTGGTGCTGCTTACATTTGATAAATGTGACAGCCATGCATTTAAGGAGCTCCAGAGAACGTTCCAACTCATTTAACCAATAACCACTACTCGAGCCGAAGGAGTACTCACATGTCGTCGTAAAGTTACCTTTGCGCCGGGATGTAGTGGTTTAGCGCTTCTAGTACTTTATGCTGATCGTTTCTGCTTTTATGCCTTTCCTTGTAGTCGCCCCATACATCCGATCGGTCTTCTGTTGATCAATTGCGATAGATACCTTGCGCTTGTTAGTGTACGGCGAGATCAACATACTGCGCTGGATAACATGGCGAACGAGGGCTTACAGCCTGCACTTATTGCGTTGCAGTATATCCCTTGTGCGATATCTGCTCTGGTGTTGGGAGTAAGATGCTGGCGGAAGAGTTTGAATCGTACGTTTGGCGGTGGTATGCATTTTCTTCCTGCACTGGCTGTACCTGAGTTGGCTGACTTCAATGTAGATGACTGGACTATCCTTTTGGCATGGGTACTGTCCTTGATTAATAGTATTCTCACGCATATCTGTAAGCTCAAGTATTTCCTTGTCGTGACGACATAAGTGCTAATCAGACATCTAGACGTGCTCGAAACCTTCGGGGGCTACTACTTGAAAGACATACCTATGCCCATCTTCCTCGCGAACCAACCGAAAGCGAAAAAGGTACACAGCATCACCTTCTCCTTTTCCATCCATCCCGAACCCAATGACATTCCTCCGTTCCCTCCACTCCTATAGAACCAGTCACTGACTTCCATCGCTACAGATTCAATTCGCCTTTGCTGTCGAGTACAACATCATAATGATGGTAGTCAAACTCTCCTTCCTTTGGTCCCTCCAAAAGCTCCGATCCCGCAACAAATGGATAACCCGCTCCCTCTGGGCCATTCAAGTCCTCAACCTGCTCTCCGGCCTTCTCGGCACCCTCTTCAACGCCTTCCCCTGCCGCCCGCTAGCCAAAGTCTATACCCCTACACTCCCGGGCCACTGCCTCGATCCCCTAAATATCGTCATCGGCTGCGTAACCAGCGTCCTAGTAACCGACGTCATGGTCCTCATAATGCCGACGTGGATAATCTACGACCTGGAAATGTCGCTCAAGAAGAAACTGCTATCTATAGCTTTTCTGTCCATGGGTGCCATTGTCATCGTCATTGGTGTATTGCGTGTGATATGGCTTGCAAATGTCTTCAAGGGGGTGTTTAGCTCGCATTCCATTGAGCAAGCATATTCCGCAATCGAGTCCAACGTCGCTATCATCGGTGCCTCCGGTCCCACCGTAAAATATATTTTCGGACTCGTCTTGCCAAGCTTGAAGAGCGAAGGGACTAAGAGTTCGAGCGCGGGCCCGTATGGTTACGGGTATGGGAACTCGTCAACTGTGGGAGCAAAGTCGAGGCCTGCGCTGAGCAAGTATCAGAGTCAGGCTGGGTACGATGATTTAAGGGACTCGGATAGTTTGAATAGGCAGGATATTGAGATGAAGGCGGCGAGTGAGTGGAAATGGGTTGGGAAGAAGGCGCCAGAAGATGATGCACGGAGTGATGAGCAAAGAATGACGACCGCGAGGGATGGGATTGTGAAGACGGTGGATTGGAAGGTCAGTTCAAGGGAGTCGAAGGAGACGACGGGGATGGTGGGGAGGGATGCGTCGGTAGCGGTTCAACCCGCCAATGTGGTATGAGTGAGCGAAGATTCGACATGAGCGCGCCGGGTGTTTCTTATATATGTTCTTCTGTTTCAGCGTATGTATGGCTTGTGTATATGTACAGTGTAGAATCGAATCAGACCTCTTCACAATATCTTCGACAACGCTAATAACACAGAGGAAGGGTTGCTATTTCAACCTGGTATCGTGGAAAAGTGGAAAAGTGACGTAAGTAGAAGGATGTTCAGCGCTGCTTGCGCAGTCTGCGTAGGATAAGATAATTAGGAAATTGAAATGGTTGTCGTCGTCCGGCTCGGCGCTCTTGCTCGTCCTTGCGTTGTGTTTCGGGCCTACCAGTTTGCCTTTCTCCTCATTACTGTCGTGTCTCCTGCAATGTCTCGTTACGCGTTCTTATACTGACATGCGCTATGCCTTTAGGCAACGCAGCCCCCAGAGGGTAGAACCCACTCTCATAGGAAAGCCTGTCTATATCTCTGTTAGTCTCTCTCCTATGCCAATATTTCGAGTGTACTGGCCCTCAACTGTTACTACCTAGTTCACGGATTCTGCAACACGTAATCGTTCATACTGCCTCATACGGACCCGCAGTCTTAAATCCATACGCCCCCGCTCGCTTGCTCTTCATATCAACCCCAGAATACTCAACCCTTTGCCCCTCCTCTCAAAACCTCCGGCACTCTCCCCTTCCACCTCACCTTCAGCCCCATACGCCATCAAAAGCTCCACCATTGCGCTTCTTTCTCTACTATCCAGTCTCGAAACCGCCGACTGCAACGGGCTGCCACCAATATGCGCCACTCGATTAACATCCGCACCGTTTTCTAGCAACCACTTCGCAATGTCGTATGCGCCCGGCGTTCTACTGGCCAGATGAAGTGGCGTTTCACCATTTGCGTTTGGCGTATCGATCGAGAAGATAATGGGGGTTGACGAGTTGAATTGCGATGGGGTGGGCGGAAGGGGAAACTCTTGCAGAGATGAATCACACATGGCAAAGGAGAGAAGAAATTGTAGGTTTTCAAGCTGCCGGCCTAAAACTGCGGCATGCAGAGCCGAATAGTAGGATGTTTTCGATGTGCGAGAGAGGTCAGCACCGTATTCGATGAGAAGCTTTAGAACGTCCGTAGGGAATTCGTATGCGGCGCGAATCACCAAAGTGCCAAATTCTGTGTGGGTCACATTTGGGTTCGCGCCTTCGAAAATGATGCGCTCGACGCTTGATACTGTGATGGATCGTGAGATATCGCGAAGTTTGCGATCAACGGTCAGGCGCTGAATCCTGCTCAACTGTTTTCTTCTGTCTTTAGCGATGGCGATCTTGTCATTGGTGAGCTTCTGGTGAATGATTGAAACTTCTGTTGTCGTGGTGTACTGGGTCAGTCGGTTCGCTTTCGAGCTTGCAGTTTCTACAACAATCTGAGGCGAGTCGGTTCTCACATGGCTCTTGGTCTTGGTGCTTCTCGGATTTCCGGACGATTGTGTTTGCGTTTCCGATGTAGTGCTCTCGGCGTAAAATGTTGCTCGTGATGGTGTGGATTCGTTTCTTGCGCGTTGACGCTGTTGCTCTCGACTTCTCGGTCGTATGCTATTGCACGGGTCGGAAAGGGTAAGCGCATCTGGCGGTAAAGTGGACGAAAGTAGTTTCTGTGATAGTACATTTGCTATCCAAGCGCCAATTCCACTCGAAGAAGCAGGCGAAGGCACCGGTGGTGAGGTTTCTGTCGCTGATCTCAGTTGGTCGCCCATTCCAGGTTCGAGTGAGTCGGAACGGAAGTCTGAGCGCCTCTGATGTTTTTCGGCTATCTCATGGTCTTCCAGAAGAAACTGGGCAGAACATCTGAGTTTATCAAAGAAAATATACAGAGTTGGACGTCGACCTTCAGTTATGGCTTCGATATGTTCACGTTCTACGTCAATCCGCCTCAGCATTGAGTTCTCTGGACTTGGAGATCGTCCATCGATACGGAATTTCTTCATCGGTGGTGATGATGTGCGGTCATCTGCATAGTCATGCAATCTGATCTCTGTCTGTAAGCATGACAACACCATGAAGAGCTGAACAGCACTCACAGCACGACAAGATCCAGAATTAGGTCCAAAGCTGACCTTAGCGCTTCCAAGTCCTGCCGTATGCTTTGAGATTCCCCTTCTAAGAATATATGCCACGTTTCTTTGCGCGTCCCGCCCGCAGAAAGTCGAATGATAAGTTTGTGCAAGGCTTCGGTTGATGTAATACAAAAATCCAAGAAGCCAGCCACTGCCTCGACCAAGGGCAGAGGAAAGCCAGTATTGGCTGTCGAGAAGTCATCGCGTGCGATGTCGAGCGATAGCTTGATCGCGAGCAGGTCGCCTGTCACAGCGTTGATATAATGTCGGGAGTCGCGCAGTTGGCGCGCAAAAGTGGTAGCATCAAGGATAATCTATCGTCCATTGTCAGTCCTGGTCAACCATAGTCATAATTTTGCTAGTACCTGAGCGATCGCTGAACTCATAGCAGCGCATCTCGCTGCGATCGTGCTTGTCATTTCGCCAGACCCACTCCTGTAATTAAAGCGACCAGGCTGTTGAAGATCTGTAAATACAGAATCTGGGGAGAGGAAAGAACACCAAAAGAGTCGAAATCTTCCCAAAACCTTTTCAATGGACTTCGGTGTTTAGATATTAACTTCGATGTATGCTGAAACATGCGGACATTCCCCTGTGCAGAAAGCAGGCGGTGCGTCATCCATCGGCCTCCAGAAAGCAGGCGGACGGAGCACATATCTCTAAGCAGACAAATGGCGTGCCGCCCCCACCACACTGGTGTACGTGCTTCAGATTGACATGACCGCTTTGGGTGGTTGTCTATACGGCCCGAATCCGATGCAAAGACGACGGCGCATCACACAACCCTTCCTTGAATGGGGAGGTGGTGATGGATTATGGAATGCTGATGCGGGCGTACATGTGCTAATTAACACACACACCCCTCGCAGAAAAGGCTGACTGCAGCACGATATGATTGTTGGATGGATCCGGATCCCAACGAAGCGTCTTGATCTGTGCGTGCATAAGGCTAGCGTTGGGACAATGCCATTGGGTCATTCTTCAGCTGACGCAAACAATCGCTGTGATCCTGATCACCCACAAGGTTACTTTTGACTCTTTGGCATCATTGTAGAAACAAATAGTTTAGTATGGATAATGTACTATATTTGTGAAGTGTAGCTTGTAGTAGCCTCTGGTAGGCAAATTAATCAACCACGCCAGGAGGAAGAAAAGAAACATAGTCAATAGGCGCGGGCTCAATGCCATCGGGTCGTCCCACGATCTTCAGCAAGTCGCCTTCTGTTACCTGCACGTCCTTGAATGTGATGCGCGTCGCAGAATGACCGTCAATATATTTCGATGGCGCATGCCCAAGCTTATCCTCAAGGTCGCCTGTCCACGTTCCAACTGTTGTGCTGCCTACTAAGAGCTGATACTGTGCTTTCCCGTCAATCAAGTCGTAATAATTGATCGCTACGTCGTAAGTCCCAGATACAAACGTGATGTTGGCGGTTGCAGTTCCGACGGTGGAATTGCTGATCGTGACGATAGCTGAATAACCAGATGCAGCATGGAAAGGGCTCACGGCGTACGTCTTGTATCCGTTAAGCGACATGTCTTCGGCTTCGATCCGGTAGGGGTGGTTACCAACCCGCTTTGCGATATCTGGGATTTCGGACAAGTTGTAGTAGAACTGATTGATGGAATCGCGCCACACAAGGGCGTGACCTGCCTGATACGTCTGACGGAAGAGAACATGATCGAACCGCTCGTCATCTACCCTGCCTTTCAGCGACAACCACTGCTTAACAAATGTCTGCGCAGTCTCAGCACCTTCATAATGTGCGTCGTAAAAGTGCTGTATAATAGACTTGCCGGACTTCAATTGCTGCGTGTAATTGACGTGATGGAACCAAAGAAGTAGATTATCCGGCGTTGTCTCAATGTTCTCGTATTTTTGGGCCACGACAGGTGGATATTGGCCAGCATTGCCAGTACCGTTCTTTACTGTCCGATCCATGCCAATACTAAATTTGTCTGCTCGAGTCCACTGTCCCCATCCGTTCCCATCCTGCGAGGCTGGATTGGGGCCGTGGTGAGTGTATAGAATATCTGTCAGTGTCTGGATGCCCAAATTACCAGAGTAATTTTCGTAAGCTGGCCATGATGCCATAGACATGGCGGTGATTGTTTCCATGACTTGATCGTCGAAGCCAAAAGTCAGGCGAATCCAGTCTTGCAGAACCTCTTCAGGGTCCAAGGCAGGGTTCCATGCCAGCTTACCATATGCGAACAGGTTCTAAACATGTCAGATACCGATAAAAAAAGTGTAATGTGCACTCACAGACATTGCCAGATGACTACCGAGCCATGTCGCGTTGGTGCCAACGTTAACCACACCCGCTGACCCACCCAAGGGTCTTTGGAAACGCTCGCCAGAAATTATATCCTTGACCTTCGATGATCGATTGTCGACCTTCATGTCGAATTCCAGAATCTCTTTCCACAAAGGCCCAAGGTATACCAGGTGACACTGCTGACCCAAGTACTCTTGCGTGATCTGCAACTCGATGGCCGTACTTGTATTCCGTAAAGTAGAAAATAACGGCGACGTGGGTTCTCGAACCTGAAAATCGATCGGGCCGTACTTAATCTGAACTACCACGTTCTCATCAAAAGCCCCGTCGAGATCTCTAAAAAACTCTACGGCAGCGTTCGCTCGATCGTTCTTCCAGTTCGTTTCGTTGATGTGGTTGTCGTAAACGAAAGCATGGAACATGACTATGCCACCGTGAGGTGCTACTGCTCGGGCGAACATGTTTGCGCCGTCGGCAAGTGTCCGATTATAGGTCAGAGGGCCGGGCTGGCCTTCGCTATTTGCCTTGACGAGATAGCCTGCCATGTCTGGCACATGTGCGTAAACCTGATTCGTCACGTTTGCCCACCAAGCGTCTACTGCAAGATCGAGTGGATCAAACGTACCGAGACCACCAAAAGTCTGAGGCGAGGCAAAGTTGAGCGAAATGCCAAGTTGTATCCCATATGGCCGCATGACATCAGCGATTCTCCTCAAGCCGTCCAGATTCTGCGCGTTCAGCAGAGTGGCGTTGGCATTGACATTATTGACAATAATCCCGTTAATGCGAATCGATGCTAAAATTCTAGCATATTGGGCGACACGGGTGGTGTTGTTAACGACCAAGCCGTTGCAAAAGAAGATGGATGGCCCAGCGTAGCCTCTTTCGATGCTTCCGTCCAGATTGTCCCACTGATTCACCCATCGAATGGGCGCATGTGGATTGTCCACAAAGGATCCTTCGTCGAAGTTGCCCTGTGCTAGGCGAGAGAGATATTCAAAAGCTCCATATAGTGCTCCACGCTCGTTCTGACCAACGATGAGCACGTTATAGTGTTCAATGCTGAGATAGAAGCCGTCTTTATCTAATTCTCTGGCCTCATCGAAATTGCCGTAAGCCTTGCTGTAAGCGTTGACAGTACCAACTATGATAGATCCAGTTACTTTGAATGTGCTATTGATGTTGAGCTGTCTACCGAGGACGCCCTTTATCCCTTTTTATAACTCTTGTCCGGCAGTATAGACAGGGCTGGTTTTTGTGTTGTTCAAGACGATTATTGAGGAAGGTAAGTGTTCATAGCTGCTAGCTTTCGGCACCGGCACGTACCGCAGCCATGCGCGATGACCATCCTCGGCCATGACCAGGCAAAGGAGCAGGCAGAGAAAAAGCAAAAGGCGTTCCATGCTTGGAAATATAATAAAGATCCTTCAGGGTTATAGATGTTCAGGCTCGATTCATATTGTGTCCAAGAGTCTTTATCATAACCTCGTTTGGAGGAGTGAATGAATCCTCTTGTGGCATCCTTGGGAGTCACATGATGAGAGCTGCCGTTCATTCAGGCTAAAGGCCAGTAGCGTGATGATATGGTTGGTCCACATCTCTCTTGCTAGTGTGCGGAGAGAATGTGGGATTGCTTTGAGTGGCGATGATCCGAAGTGTGGGGAGATGGAGACAAAATGCGGGGGAGATCATCAGGCCGACACGCTAGGGAGAATTCGACGCAAGCTTATGGGTAACAGTACCCTCTCACGTGCCTGTCACAATCAGAGGCACCTTGTATGACGGGCTACAAAGAAGGCCCATTTGGTGAACAGTGAAAATCGTGTTGTTTTGTTGTATTAGGAGGCTATCTACAGTGTAGCCGAACTATCTGTGGGTGCGGCCCGGAGGCTAGTTCCTCCGGGCCCGAACACCGAACCGAACCAATCAAAGAGGCCCTGGGCCGTGACACCTTGAGGGTAGAGCTGACTTGGAGACTTAACAAGACACCGATAAGAGATCAGGTGAACGGATCGAGCCATGCTGTGGATATGAAAATGCCCCAGGACACCTAATTAATGACACCTGATTAATGAGTGTGCTCCCCTCTGAAATAGGGCTAGCGTTCTATCCGGCCCGCACTTGCTTCGCCGGCACCGACAGTTCGCTTTAACCCAACGCCATCCATTCTTCCATACCATAACGCGAGAAAAATATTTGGATATGTCATATACCTCGCTCTGTCTGTTGAACCTGTCGTACTGCGGGCATATGTACCCCCATTTCCCGCGCCGTCACAGCCAACGATGCCCTCTATACTACACGTCCACCTTTACCACTTCTTCGAACGCATAGCGTGCGATTCCCACTCTGATAGTCTTAGCACAGCTTATTGTCATAGTGTGATATATATTCCTAGAAGCAGCTACTCATGCGCGTAGGAAGTCTCGGAGTCACGTTTTTCGCCACATCCGGAGGTTCCTCGGTGAAACTCGCTGGTATGTGGCAAATAGTCAACACCAGACCGTAGAAATGTCGTGATAATACAATTTGTACGTGATTTATATATGATTAGTATTATCTAGCTATAGAATTTACTGTTGCCGTTGTTATAATAGCATTTCTGAAGGACCTGGCAAACTGAAGCAGCGATTTACTATCTTTTGCCACCTGAAGAAATTCGCCACCGAAGACTGGCCCAGCACGTGACTCCGAGACCATTGGTGTTGACCACCTAGACGAGTATCTACGAGAGACATTATGCAGTCAAAGACGTCATAACTCAGGTAGCCAACCTCGGCAACTATCTGCACACCTACCTACCTATCCGCTTTTCAACCTTTTCAACCAACCCGATGCAACCTCTCGAGAAACACCACGTTTGCCCCAAACAGATCTGATGTCGGACATACGCTCTGGAGCGCTTCAGAGCAGCCATTATTAATAATTAGGATCGGATATGCGTCCATGAGCGAGTGTTTCATACATCACATGGGTGACTGGACTAATCAAAATCATGCTGGGTGTGAAGCCATCGTTCAAAGTTCGAAACAAGCGGTTCACAGGAGCCGATGCCGATCAATTTATGTAGCAGCCCGGGCGGTACTCCGTCGCCGTAAACCATTCTAAAAAATGCCTAACACATACAACTAACACCGCTGCAAAGACTGCTTAAACGCAGGTTGATCGCCGTGGTCAGGCTTCAAACCCCATGACAAGTCCTTCATTATGATACTCACGACTCCCACCCGAGCAGTGAACACCACGAAGAGGACATCTTCATTCTACTCTTATCAATCAGAACCCTTCCGCGATGCTTATGGAGATGATGACGATCGTGCGAACACAACAATGCCATCGACACTCGAAGCTCAACGCAAACGCCCAGACTCTTACAACCTTCCTGGAACCGTCTATCTCATCTCTTCAGATGGCAAAATACTCAGCCTCCCTGTTCCTTCCGAAAGTCCCCATGACCCATTGAGCTGGAGCTGGAACAAGAGACTTTTGGCACTGTTTTCCATTGCTCTCTTCGACTTTGTCAGCGGTGTCAGTGTGGAAGCAGCAAACACATCCATCATTGGCATAGGTTTAGAGTTCATCCCCCTGGTATGTGCATTCCGTTGTATACCGGTGCCGACCGCTAATTGTTTTTAGGACACCAAACCTTTCAAAATCGACCACTTGACGCCTGCTACGCAGCTGTTCATGGCATTGGGCGCGATCTTTTGGGCCCCGCTTTCACTTGCTGTCGGAAGAAAACCAGTATTGCTCCTAGCCTGCATTGTTCGTATTATAGGCATGGGAATGATTGCATATGCTACGACTTTCAATCATGTCATCGTTGCAGTCAGCATAATTGGATTTGCTCAGGGCTTTTCTCTGACCGTCGTATGTATTGTTCGATGATCTCTATTGATTTTTACCTGAACAGCACAGGGCTTTCTCATCATCATCGATCTCACCTTCATCCATCAACGCCCCAATGGTCTCGCCATGGTATGGGGAGGAGTGGGAACTGTCGCGACCGTGGTCATTGCTACAATTCCCTACATGACAAACTACGTCCATTGGCGGCGTTTCTATCGCTTCTGGCTAATTCCCTGCGTTGTCTCGCTTCTGGTCTCCATGTTCTGTTTTCCAGAGACATACTTCAAGCGACCGGCCATTGCCTTCGATGGACATATTTTCTTGCAGTCTGCGACCGAAAAGATCACCTTCTATGTTCGCGACAACGATAGCGACACGGCGAGTTTTACCAGCTTGAACAGTAACAAAGAATTACCAACCATCCCTTTCCACTCCCGCGTGGCCGCTTATTTCGACAATTACGGGCTTCGACGCGCCCGTTCGACATCCTGGACCGCCGTGGGCCGCACATATGGTCAATGTTTCTATTTTCTTCTCAATCCTATGATCATATGGGTAATACTGCTCTTAGCTGTCAACTGGTCAGGATGCATCTATATCGGTGTAAGCCTCGCTATATCACCGCCAAGAGATAGCACAGGGCTGCTTCCAGGCTTCGGATCGAACATGACTGGTGCTGCTAGTTTATTTCTCTCTTGGCCAGCAGGAGGTCCATTAGTCTGGTTCATCATGGGGAAACTCGCCAGGCGTAACAAGGGCGTTCGCGAAGCTGAGCACTATCTCGTCGGCATGATCATCCCCGTTGTTTTCGGGTCTACTGGCACATTTCTCTACGGCTTCGCAACTAAGTATCATTGGCCTCTCGGCTGGTCGTGGCTTGCATACGGTTTTGTAAATTTCGCATTTGGCGCACTTCAAATCAACATCTCACTGTGGGTTACAGAGTCTTTCCCGCGATGGGCTACTGCTGCCCTGGTTACTGTGAATGGAGGAAACTTTCTGGCGAGCTTTGGTGTCACGTTGGAAATGGTGCCATGGATAGAGGGCTTTGGGATACTGGAAGTAGGCATTTTGCTTGCGGGGTTACAGGTCTTTATTGGCTTGTTTGTCTTGCCAATGGCATTCTGGGGGAAGAAGGCTCGTCAGAGGTTGCATGGGAGATGGCATGATTCGCGAGAGGGCGCGCTAAGGCCACAGTAGTTAGATCTAGAAGATACATACTATAGTACAAAGCGTAAGTGTTGAAACCAGCAAAAAATCAATCTATTGCTGATTCCAGCTAATAGATATATATACCCTATGCGACAGTAAGTATTGGGCAGTGGCTTGAGCGTCAGGATAGTGTTCTCGGAGATAGTGCTAAAAATTCTAAGAGCACTGCTTGCCTATTGGCACAATATAGATTATTAAGCTTAATGTAGTCCCATCTTAGCCTAGCCCTGTAACGCCTCCCTCTGTACGCTCAGGCCACTGCCCAATAGTTTCGCCATGTGCCATAGTACAAGGCACAAAGGAAGCGCGTGGTTCGGTTTACAACTTGCGCCACTGTATTTTCTTCGCTCTGTTAACAGGACACGACTATTTTAGAAACAATATAAGTTGATTAATAGCCATCGTAAATATTGAAGATTAGCTTGACCAGTGTGAGTTTCGAGTCCACGGATCTTATAGCTTGAGAATAGTCCGGTTAAATCAGCTTGGTACAGGCAGGTTTTCGCACTCTGCTCAACGCTGAAAGCGATATCTGTTCGATACGTTTGGCACAGAATAGCGCTATCATAATAACTGAAAGCCATAACCTGTCACGGTGATCACTTATGCTCACCATTCCCTCGGTGCCTAGTTTCTCTGTCCTGACTACGCCTAATCCGTAACTAGCAGCACGCACGCTCATAGAATTTCCAATTCAGTGCAGTTCTCACAATTATGCAATACATGGCTAATCCGTAACATAATCACTGGGCCCTCTAACACAATGACTCGCCTGCGCGGCTGCTGAAAGCAATAAAGTTACCACTGTGTTGGTATCGACTTGAGACGAACTCTCTTTGTTGACCCGTGTTCAATATCCCATGTTTCACGGTACTCGAGTCGGCAATTATTGATAATCCAATACCTAGGTGCGGTGCAATAGAACTCCAGGGATTCTCCCTAGGACAGCACGAACTTCGGTGCATATTCGATGCTCATGCAAGGTATATTTGTGTACGTCTTCGATCCAGACCTCGTCTGCATGACAACCTACTATAGGGGCTTCTTCGGACCCTGCACCAACTTCCAAGTAACTTCACTCGGATCGACGTCACTGTGAGAACATTCTGACAGTATGTCCATCCTATGTGAGAGATCCTTGCGTAGACTATGCAGCGCTGAGTAAGGCAAGTCATAGTAGCTTCACGTGATTAGAAATGGCTGAGCAGGTGACTTCGTCGAGTTATCATTTCTGAACAGCTCCCAGTAGGTACTGCCGGACTCTCTATGCCCCATTTCAAACATTGTAGATCTTCTGAGAGGAGAGGACTGTATTCGTAGACCAAGCAAGTCACATGTCAATGACCGAATTTACCCACCCGGCTCGCCCACACCAGACCCCCGCCGTTAATATGGCATGATCATTAGTAGTCATCCAAACACCTCCATCGCTATCGAGCTCCAACACTAGGATTCAGTTTCCTTTACAGACTACGGCCCATCCACTCACCCATCGGCGTCCCATTTTTGTCCCTCCTCGGAAACATGTGGGAATTATACGTCTGAAACAGACGCACATTCGGATTCTGGCCATCTGTCTCCTCACCCCCAACTTCGTCAACCCGCCCAAGACTCTCCTTCGAACTCTCCCTAGAAAGACTCAAGTGGGCACGGATGTTTTCCCTGGAGATGATGCGCGGCCCAAGAATGTGTGCAGGCTCCAGACTAGCCGTGCTACCCGTGAGTCGACGCATAGATTCAGCGCGTCGGGGATTCTTGGCTGGAATGGGAGGTGGTGATGATTCGAATCGGTTCGAAGACTCGTAGCCCTCCACCGTTGCATTCGAGTCGGATAGTTCAGAGGATGTACCGGGCCAAGGGGTAGGTTGTGGCGATAGGACTCTTGAGCCATGGATAAACTCTGCAGTACCAGATGTACCAGCCCGGTTGGTCCTGCGCGTTCGCTGGATGAACATACTATCATCTTCGCTGGCATCATATTCCAGCGTAGCGTGCAGCTTGCGAGCTATGAAACCAGGAGTGATCTCACGCTCGTATCCATTGCCGGCATAGCTCGGATAGCGAGGTTCAGACTTCTTCTGAATAGCTCCAGGTGTCGGTGAGCGAATTTCCTCGTCGTGGTACTTCTCACGCGTCCCATTATCGAAGAGAGGCTTCGGGATCGCGCTGGGAGGCCCGTCGTTCATAGGCGACATGACGTAGTTGGTAGCACTGTCATCTAGGAGCGAGTGAAACTTGGGACGGTCAGAGTCTTCTGTGAATGGGTTGGAGTTTCGGATTGAGGTATACACGCCATCTGATGACTGGCGATGCCTCTTCGGCTTAGCGAATGGAGGCACTGGTTTGGTCCAGGGCTGATCTTGTTCAATCGTGGCAAGCTTCTGTTCTCGTACCTTGGGCTGGTACGTGGTCGCTACGACTTTTTCAGAAGGAGGCGTTTCTAGCATCTCAACATGATGAGGAATGCCATCAGGCTTCTTTGGTGACTTGGTAGGTGAACGCACGTATCCGAATCGGCCATACGGCACCGTCACTTCTGCCTCCTTGTTTACCTTCTCGTCCGTAGAAGGGATAATATCTAGCCCCGGCGAAGATAGTGGAAGTTGGAACGACGACGAAGCAGGCGAGCGTCCACCAGTCAAAGAGACAGTACTCATCGAACGACGTAGGTCGAAGGAGGAGTTTTCCCTACTCTTGACGGCAACGCCCCTACACCCAAACATGGGACTCGAGCGTCCTGATATTGAGGCTGAGCGTGTCGGCTTCTTTCCACCACCGCGGACCTCTCTCCCAAAATGCCTCTGCCGCATGCGCTCCTTCTGCACGCCCAACCAGTCTTCGATGCGCGTCTTGAAGTTCGGACGCTCAATCATGCCACCGTACTTCTCTGCCACATGTCGCAACTCCACTTCGACCTCATCGATATCCCTCTCGGTAAGCTGCCTCTCGCGCGGAAGCACATTCTCGGTCGAGAAATTTGGCGCAGACGACTTCGTGGAAAGCATTCCCGCTTTCGAAAACGACACCAATCGGAACGGCGTCGACGATTCAGTGCCCAAGCCAAACAAACTGCCCACCACATTGCCGTCAGGAAACGCCAGCCGACTGGGACACCTGCTCTCGATGAACTTCGCCAACCTCCCATAGTGCTGCCTCCCCCTGACATCATAGCTCTCCCTCACAGCCACCACGATCGGTTCAAATACCTCCTCCCACGCCGTGCATTGGTTCTTCAACTCAAAGTACTTGATCCCATACGGATTCCTCACCTTCCCTACTTTGAACTCCTGCAACAACCACGCATACATCAACTTCTCATAGTCCTCCACGGCCCAGTGCGATTTATCGTAGGTGCCGTACTGGGTCTCGTCGTTGGTGTATTGGCTAGCGTCGTCGTCCGCGCGGGGGTCGTAGCGCAGTTCACCGTGCAAGAAGTTGGTGTAGAAACGCAGGATGTCGGCTTTACGGATTGTCCCGGGCGCGGATGAGTATGCTTGGTCTGAGGACCGTAGGAGGAAAAAGGTATCGCGGAAGTGGCACCAGGGTTTCAGGAAGGCTTCGAGAGCTAGGAAATGGTTTTCGAGGGCGTCAAGGTCGCGAAGATGGAGCAGGTGGAGCGCATTGCGGAGGGAGGGAGGGATCTTGGAGAATGCACTGCTCATGGGTGATATGAGGGTACGCAGGCGAACGGAGGAAGCAGGCTTGTTGTTCGAGAGGGAGAGGGGGGCAGGTTTGTTGTTTAAAAATTGGCGCTCGAGTTGTGCCATAGCAGCTAGCTGGGGCGGTAGATTTGAGGCGATGAGGCTATAAGGCTGCTGTTCAGATCGTGGTTGGATAAGTGTCGCAATGGTAGCTGTGGGTGCGCTTCATAATATGTGACTGTCGAGCTCGAGTTGCCCACTTTGTAGTCAGGCGGTGAAGGTCAGAGCTGGAGAGGAAGATTTTGCGCTATCACTACAACGAACAATAGGCGGGGCTTTTGGTGAATGGACGCTATGTGCAAACGGACATCTTGCAAACGCCGAGTGCGGTGGGAGAGCGGCGGATTGGCAGATGATAGGTCGAACTATCCAATCAAGGTCTTGAGGTATTTATACATTCGATTCCGATGCAGAATATAATTACAATTCGCATAACAATTTTCACACTTTGACGTGTGATGTAGTGAGCCAAGAGGCTTCCAGCGTCAACAACCGGAGCACGTACGTCAATGCCCGATACACTCAAGTTTGAAATTTTCTGACAAGACCACACGCAAGCTAAGTTCGTATCTATACCTTAACCCCTTCTGACTCTGCCGCTTCTCTTCTTTACTTCCCCCTTGACTTTATTCAACAGTCCCTCCTACATTGTTCGCATTCCTTCAGGCTCCATTAGGCTAACCTCTGGTGAAGCATGGTTTTGTCATATAAGAGCGAGAAGCCTGTCTATTATGATGGCCCTCGTTACAAAATCCGGCACTTGTATCTTAAAGCATGAACACAAGACAAGTTACAGAGGAACGTTTTCTTGTCCCTGGTCACCAAACCGCATATGCGGAGATTTCTGCTGTAAGTCGTATGGCCAGTCCATAACTCATGTAGTCTTATAAGGCTACGTAAGTTGTTTGTTGTGTTTGAGGGGCTAGAGGTTCATAGCTTTTAGTTGTTGTATCTGCTTTACAGTGTTATCCTGTGCTGGACGTACAGAGGGCAGCATCGATGGATAAGACAAGTTACAGGATAGGGGATGGTCACTTCCACAAACCCATTTAAGAAATCATAAACAATCAACATAGTCAGTCTAACGTAAGCTTGGTAAAATTGGCAAGGTGTGATAGGGTTCTCATGGTAAGTGACTGTCTGACTTTCCTAATCCACGTAAGTATTGTCAAAGATGCCTCTAACGATGGATATTACTAACAAGCCTCATTAGCTGACAACATATCATCGTAACACCATCCTATTGGCTGAAGTTGGACTAGAAAAAAGTGTAGCGAGACGTTTCACTTAGTAATGCGTTGATCTAACGTGTTTCACTAGTAAGCGGCGCACACCAGTAAGTGGCGCACCCCACCAAGAAAATCTACCTTCACTGAGCGATTACTCAACACTATAATAATATATTGTAATATAGATAAAACTAATAGATTCGTGCTATCTAGTAGTATACTGAGTCCTTTTATATCCTTGAATATGACAGTTACTGTAGGTTGGTAGTACCTGACGCCGTCCTGGTTAATTAATCTAATTACCCTCCTTGACTACCCTATTAGCCTCTGCAGCTAGCCTCTGACCTTCCTGAGCCTATAGAGCGCCTCTATGGGTAATGTACTATCAGTGCTGTGTACGCTTATGCTCTTAATGCTATATAGCTGCTTGAAGCTTTACTACTTCCTCTATAAGGATAGTAGTTTAATATATAGCAAGTTAGCACCCTTTAACAAGCTGGCTAATAGCTAGAGTAGTAGGGCTCTGAGACTAACAACGAAGTAGGTCCTAGATATATTAAGCCTACTACTAAAGCTAGTCTGTTGTATACGGCGTTTCAGCTATCTACTGTCCTTCTACTACGCTAGTTATTAGTAGTGGTAATAGCGTTTGGATGATAGTTAGTAACAAGAGTACCTATTCTAGGTTAAATAGGATAAGCCCTATCGCCTAAAAGCTAGCCTGGATATTCTCTAGCTTTAGAGCTTATAGCCTAACTGATTTGTAGATAGATAGGAAGTCTACTTTATTAATATAGAAGACTCTTTAGCACGTGAGCTACTAGACCTCTTAACTATACGCGCGCTTTAGAGGCGAGAAGCAGCCTACATCTAGCGGCTGTAGTAGGTATAAAGTATAAGGCGGTATACAGAGGGTAATAATACAGTTCTCTATATAGTACTAATCAAATTCGGGCGTAGTATAGCTACTGTGGCTGTTAAGGATAAGTAACCTATAGGTCCCTACTATACGCGCTTTAGTATAGCTGTTAAAGTACTTTAACTAGGTAAAGCCTAGTAGATCAGTCGTCTAGCTATTGTTACTAGGTATATCCTTATACCAGGCAGCTTAGTAGAGCTTTGTAGCTAGGATAAGGAAGGGTAGGATAGCCTAGCTAGTAGCGCTTATACCTTTAACTATAGTAACCTACTCTTTATTCCCTGGCTAGATAGATACTACTCTACTAATTATATCAGAGCTAGTAACTACTTTTAACGTCCTAGTAATACCTATAGCGAAGCTAGTCTTATCAAAGTTGTATGTATCTTTATCTAGGATCCTATAGCTCTGCCGTGTGTCTTATACGAGCTTAAACCAGGCCTGAATTATAATAGGATTCTTAGATAACGCGCGCTGGGCGTCACGCTTCCTATTCCACTTTATTTGAAGCTCTAGCTAAGCCTTAATAAAGCGTGTTGCCCAGCGCTGGCCTAAGGGAGGAGGAGAAGGCTGCTCGCCGCG
>JAGQEM010000288.1:0-31599 GCA_019202945.1 Corynespora olivacea
TAAGGTAAGAAAGTTAATAGCTTAAGAGGCCACGTAGAGCGCTGAGGTATATAAAATAAATAGTAGTAATTTAGAAGCCTACTCCACCTATATCACTCCATATTTATCAAGCACGTAATTTTCAAGTCCGGCATAGCTTGTTAGAACGCTCTCACAAGCAATCATGGGTCGTGAGCAACGGATATTCACAGTCATATAACGAGACGAGAAATTTTGGTAGCAAGAGCGCTGAGACTGTATCACATGGCTGAGTCTAGATCTTTATTTGCGAGACATCGTCAGCTATAAATCTGTACTGTGAACGCTTTGGTAGGATCGTTTCAAGAAGGGGTTGAAGCACCTTACCATGTTCTATAGTAAGCTAACCCTTGAATCGTCGGAGAGAATTGTGTTCCCATGATGAAGACGGTTTTGGAGACACTGTTACGGTGAGGACTATATCATCGAAGTTGCTGATGCTGGCGGATGACGGGCTTGATTGCTTTGCTGACAGATCGTAACGCGTTGACCCGATTGGTGCTTTGTTCAGCCTCGTCGGATGGGGGCCTTTCTCAAATCAATAAGCGCAACATCTTGATTATGGTTAGTTAGCGATGGCGAAAGTGTCAGATCGGGGTGTCAGATCGGGGTGTACTAGATCTGTGTCATGTCTCCTGGCGTTCCGATTGGAGAAAAACATATCTGGTTGTGATTATCATCTTGGTGGTCATTGCCGAAATTACGAAATACGATAATACTCTGTTTTGGTGTGATATGCTGGTCCACGCTGCTGCATGGTATAAGCAACTACAAATGCAGCTCAGGAAAATTCGTACGGAAAGAGTTGAGTCAGATGAGAAAGGAACAAAAGATTTTGTGAGATGATATGCGTAATATTGTACGCAATGATATGAGAATCGTAGATCTATACAATAGAACAATATACTCATGAAGTGCTAAGAGATCATAATGATAGCGATGATCCTTGCTCCCAAAGCCAGTAAAGGCATCCTCCAATCTATAAGACCAAATAGAAAGTCTCTTTTGAAACGCTGAAACGCCGCAAGAGAATCGAAGAGAGATCCAATGCTGTGCATGAATTAAATACAGCCGTAAATATGATGCCATGATGCAAAGCATACGTCGATATGGGAAGGAAAAGAAATAAGACGAAAATGCATGAAGGATAAACAGAAGAAGCGAAGTGACTTAAAGGAAAGGGTCAAAGCCATGAAGGCGGGGTATAGGACCAAAAAGAAAGACGTTTAAAGAGGATGTATGGGAAGCCGGAAAATGGGAAACCCTCAACCCAAGCACAAAAGTCGATTCACGGGAAGTTCAGTCGTGCTGCTGCTCGGCTGGAGCATTTCATCCCACCAGCCATCACGACGCTGCTGCGTGGCATCCTGGTTGGCGAGCCAGATGCGCATGCCGGAAATGCGCTTGAGGACTGGAGGAAGAGTGTTCTTGTCACCATCACGAATGGAAACAACGCGTTGGAAGAGGCGCTCGCGTTTGTCGGAGCTGGCAGTTACGGAGGCGATGAAAAGAGGCCAGACAGGATAGATGGCGGTGTAGAGGTTACCCTTTACGGGAAGGGAGAGAAGAACAGCAGTAAGGGTATCGTTGAGCTCCATAATGGCGGGATTGAAGCGTGTGAGGCTGATTGCTATTGTTAGTGACTTAACCGGAAGACGTGGCTCTGCGAAACTTACCCATAGAGACGGCAGCGGAGGTAGATGATGGTAGCAAGTCGGAATGCCTCGCCAGTAGCAAGGATGATGTCCTGAGAATCACCTGGATGCTCTGATGACCACTGACGGAGGTTCTGTAACTGACTCTCTTGGAGTTGTGCATACATGATATTGTTCGGGCCGTTATTCATCGCCAGCGAGTTGATAGATGAGATGATGAAGAGAAGTTCAGGCGAGATACCAGTAATGCTAAAAAGCTTTGATGCCTCGCTCACAGGAATACTCTCGAACCAGTTCTTTGTTTCCAAGGAGTGGAGTTGTGTATTCTGCAGAGCGAATGATGTTTGCGCTGTCCGTGCAAGCACGAGTTGAGTGCGCATAAATTGGGCAGGCTCAGAGTTCATCTTGAGAAATTCTGGGGGAATCGTATCGAAGATGTTGGCGTGGCACGACCAGCAGAGGCTGTAGTCCTTGGGCCTGTTGATAGCAGCTTGGTGCATCAAAAGCATAGCGGTAGCAAGAGCCGCATCATAGTCCTTGCCGTTGTTGATTTGCTGCACCAAAGACTGTAGCGCTTGTGTGGAGTAGTAAAGCTCAGCCTGGTGGAAACGCTCCTTTTGCGATGGCAGATACTCTCGGATGTAAGAGGCACTGAGACTAAGGAGAGCATATCGTGTGCTTTCGCAAGTGTTTGCGGTTTGCACAAGGGAAAGGTAGGGGTTAGACTGTGTGACGACTGTGCGGCCCGGACAGATTCCGTTGATGTAGAAGTCGAAGAGAAGTTGTTCGATGTCTCCTCCGAAGAGGTTGCTATCTGGAACATATTTGATCAGGCTGACATAGCCTGTATCTTGAGACGTGCTGCTTTCGAAAGAGTGTACCGAAGTAGATGGTGTGAATGGGCTACTCGAGCCCGCCCGCAGGGCGTCCATCTCAGATGCCGGTGTCTCGGCTAGAATGATCAGCATGGTTTCCATCCACTCGGCAGCAGTCCAGAACTCACCTTCCGAGCCTGTGAGGTCAGACAGTTCACAAAGGAAATCTTGGCAGGCATCCGCCTTTGATCTTTGGATGTGTCGGATCCGCTGGATCACAAGTGTAACCGCCCCAGGGTTCTGAATGAGGGAAAGATAGGACTGCTGCATCTGCAGCGTAGTCTTGAACTTCTCAAACTGCTTTGCGTTGAGCTCGCCCAGCCGCCAGTAGAGTTGTCCGAGTACTTCTAATAGCACAACACCGGGTCCTTCTGTGATCATCCATTGCCGTATCACCAAGAGGTTGCGTCTGCTGTTCCTCTGGTTCCCTTCGGTAGGCAAGTCGACCACCCTTGCGAGCAAACGGTCGATGTGTGTACAGTCGAGGCATCCAAAGTCCGGTGACATGGAGAGGTGTTGAAGAGCATCGTTCGCGGCCTCTAGGGCCTTGACGAGACGTCTGTCTGCGTCCATTGCTGTGATGGGAGTTGATGGGGTACGAGTTGGAATGACGTTGTCCTTGGTGAAGTCTGTAGTATCCGGAGATTGATGTAATGACTGAAGCGCAGGAGCTGTGGGAACTTATTCGATGCTCGAGGGTCTGTACAGTGGGAGCCGATAGAAGTATCGGAGTTGTAGAGGCTAGGACGGCTTTGGTCGGTGGTCTACACAATGGATATACAAGAGAGTGTGTTCAAAGTCACTAGTAAAACCCCTGTCGCTAACGGAAATAGAAACAAGGAGCTTGAACGAAAGCAGAGATTCTCGGTTCTGGAGAAGCGAAAAGCAAGAGGCTGAGGGAGGAAGGGTATATCTACCGTGAGGCCCCGCTAGGCCTGCAGACTGGAGGCTGATTCTCACGTTGTCAAAAGCCAAGTCCCCGGAAGGAATGAGTGACAGCAGGAGCTCGTGCGTCGGCGAAATTTTTAGACTCTAGATCGATGCTGGCCTTACAAAGTGACATTGCACATCTTACTACACATTCATCCAAGTCAGGAGCCCGCTCTACGCGTCAAGGATCGCCAGGTCATGTCGCTGCGAGTCAGCACAGCCCAAACCGGCACCTTGAAGGCTAGCAGCGGGCCAAAGATCAATCATGTTTGGTGGCTGACATTGAGATGGAAGCAAAAACGTTGTGGAGGGGGCGGATTGTTGCGCTTGGGGCATGTCAGCGCCGGGATTGCTTCTGGAGGGGAGTTTGAAGGACGTTGCTTGGGAGCAGGCGGCGGCTGCCGGGACGATCGGGAGCAGGACTCAGCGGCGCAGCAATTCTTACTGCGAAAAAGAGCAAAATGCTCGACATCTTTTCCTGGAGCGGCGGTGCCACAGGCTTGCATGATCGCTCCACAGCGGTTACGATTTGCCTGCCTTATGATCACCGCATGGGGCACCCGTGCGGGATCCTGACCGGCAAACGGTGCCTCCCTTTCGTCCCCGAAGTCCGTAAAAGTGACCATCTTTCGTCATTCACCCTGGACGGGAATCCCACGTGTGATGCGTTTTGTATATGTACCACGCTGCGGCACGCTTGTGGAAGGCCTTCTGCTCAGCCTCGTGGAAGTACTGACACCCGAGTATGTACAGGCCTTCCTCGAAGCAATGGTTGCTTTCGCTGGTGGCTTGCAGATACGCTTCACACGCCGATGTTGGGATGGTGCGATGGCACGGCGCTTCTTGCAGGAAATTACCATGGTAATCGACATAACGCGCAGACTTTGAGATAATATCGGAGGGGGGGGTGAACCCTCACCAGCGTCTCCTTGCTGTCAACAAATCATCTCATCTCATCTCCATCATCCCTATTCCGCATCTCCCCTCACGCACCCAATCACCGTCCCAACCATCGGTACCCAAAAACGGAAGTCGGATTCGATAGGTTCGTCTCTTTGTTGCGATTGGGTTGATCTAACATCAAGTTCAAGCTCTTCGCCTTCCAATAGTGGATGGTCGTACATTTTGGGGCCACTCCGACGGTCAAATCTACAGCTTGCTCATACACCATGGCTTTCATCGTCGGTCTCGACTATAGCACTCACCCCTTTTATTTGCCACGACTGCTCTTCTTGCACTAGCATTATGTTGATCCAACCAGACAAGCATTTGCCCTGATCCGAGGCTACCACAACATACTCGCCTCGAAGGTGCAAACGCCTAATTTACATGATGCAATCTTCGTCCTCGGCAAACGGTTCCAACGCTCGTATTCTTCGAGATCTGCAAACCACCGTGTCCGACTAGTGTCAGAAGTGGGTCGATGTTGAGCGAAGTTACCCAATAATTCCTGAAGCGCACGCCGATGCTATCCCATGTCAGATCTCGAAGATCAAAGATGATGAGAACTGCATCAGGCAATAGAACATTCACGTTTACCTGAGTATGCTGGAGATAGATACTGCGTGTACGACAAGCAATAAATAGTGGGGGCTATGGTACGAACAAGCACTGCAAGGCTGGGGCTGTGTTGTTATCTGATCATAAAGCCGAATGTGGACCTCGCCTAGGGGGCGCGATGTCATCACGTTTACCCGAAGTGGTTCATTGATGATTTTCGTAATGGAGGGTGGGGTTGAAAACATGCATCCCGACAAATGCAGGAGTGTATTGATGATGCTGCTGCTTCGTCAACCTTGGTCGACTGGTCGCATACCATCAACAAGCTGCACTCAAACACCTATCCCCTATCTATTTGTCTAGAGTCTTACATGGTAGATACTTTTCACCGAGTAGCCCCATGAGAAGCAATGTTCACTGTCCCACCACTCAAACTCACACGCCGGGTTCGGCACTGGGTACATGGTACATGTCCCGGCCCCCAAACAATACCTTCACAATGGAAGATTCTGCACATGCACATGCACACTTTCCATCTTCCCGCCGTTTCCTTTAGGCATATTTCCAAGCTTGAACTCCAAAGGCTATGTCATCGATGCCTACCATGGAATCCGCCTCGTAGATGCAAGTTCGCACATGGCGGCCAATCTCAAAATAGTTCACACCACGCGCGCACCCCGCATCCCACCGCCGTATTTCGCATCACCACGTCTTCCATCTATCCCATCCTCGGACGGACGCGCCAGCCACATTCTCCCTCCCTCCCACTTCCTTCCGACCCCAAAATACATCCCTTTTGTCATCCTCCACCGCGTCCCTCGCATCGTCGCACGAGATGCAGCGTACCTGCAGATTAACCTCCTCGCCCCGAACGACAACCGGACCGACGAATCTCACTCGGCTTGGAACTCGCATCCAGTCCATGTTCTGACAGCGTCGCGACGCTATACCCTTTACGGCACGGGTGTCTCAGTCAGCTTGCTGGATTCAGTCGGCTTCGCGGTTATTGTGTCGTATGGGGAAGATAAATTGGGGGAATCGTTCGAGTGAAGATTCGGGGGACTCGGAGGATGGGGTTGAGGGAAGGGTGGGTGGTACGAAGAGGATGGAAGCGGGGGCCAGGGGAACTTGACGCATGAGTGAGAAGTATCTGGAATGGCGGGAATGGTCTCGGTGAGTATGAGTTTCAGGTCACGGGGACGGATGATCCCCGAGGCCCGGTGGGCTGGCGTACAGTATACATACATGTGCAGCTACTTTTTTCGACCGAGAAAGCATGTCTCGCGTTGGAAACGTTGGCTCGCATACCGCCCCCCATGACCCGCTTGCGATGCGCGGAGAACAGAGGGTCTTGGACTGGTACTTCATACGAAACAGCGTTGAGCCACACAGCAATGAGGTTGACATCGACATCGTCGCGTGTCATTTCAGGAAGCGGATCGATGCCGAGTGCAGCTTCATCCGGGAGTAGGAAATTCATTATTGCTCTGTTATTTTTCAGCCTTTGAGGAGCGTGATACGGTGAAGGCAAATAACTCACTCCGGGTGAAATGTAACCTGGAATTCAGTAAGTGCCTCGCTCTGAAGAAACGTCACTTCCGGTCGTATTTCCGCAGGAGTGTCGCGATAGGTACCAGTCCAGAGTCCATAGCAATTGCTGGGGTGGGTCCAGGCGCACCTCGTTCTTCCCTCACCACGGCCTGTGCGTCATGGCTCGCCTCGCGTCCTGCCCGCCGCCCACGAAGCACCACCACACCTTGCCCTGTGCCTCTGCCTCTGCGCCCCTGCGCCTCGAGAACCACCATGGCGACGTCGAAGATCCAGAAAACGATAGAACGGCAACAGTCGCGCATCGCGGCCGGCGAATACTACGAAGCGCACCAGCAGCTCCGCGTCATCGCATCGCGCTACACCAAGGCCTCGAACTGGGCGGCCGCAACCGACATCCTCTACTCGGGCGCACAGGCACTCCTCCAGGCAGGCCAGGGCGGGTCCGGCGGCGACCTGTGCATCCTGCTGCTCGACGTGTACGGCAAGGCAGAGGTCGGGTGCGATGCGGAAAGCAAAGGGCGGCTGCTTGGCCTCCTGCGGGCGTTTCCAAAGCGCGAGCCGACGAGGAAGAAGTTTGTGGGCGAGCTGCTGGGCTGGACGGCGCGGGCGGGCGAGTATCCGGCGGGAGATCCCGAGGTGCATCATGTGGCGGGCACGCTGTACGCGGAGGGTATGTCCATCGAGTCGTCCGTGTCTGTCCGATGCCGAGTTGGCCGGCTAACGCGCATGGATGGGCGGTTGCAGACCTCGAGCCCTACGACGCCGAACGCCACCTGATCCTCGGCACAAAGGACTCCCCCTCGACCCTCGCACAGCTCCACTACCGGTGGTACGCCTCCGACGCGCCGCACACAGCACCCCTCTACCTCGCGCGCGGCACGCTTCCCTACCTCCTCGCCGGCAACCTGCGCGCCGCAAACAAGCACCACCTCCTCTTCACCACCTCGCTTCTCACCCAGAAATCCTCCTCGCTGTCCGTGCAGGAAGTCTCCACCACGTCCTCGGACATCCGCGTATACCCCTCCCTTCCGTTGCTGAACTTTTTGGGACTGTTGCTGCTGGCGGTGGAGAGGGGAGAGGCGAGCCTGTTCCGGCAGCTGAAGAGCCATTATGCGGCGCATTTGAAGGATGTGAGCTGGGGGGAGGCGTTGGAGACCATCGGAGAGATGTACTTTGGCATCAAGATTCCGAAACAGGGGAATCCGATGATGGATATGTTGGGCAACATGTTCATGGGCGGTGGGCTCGGTGGTGGGGGGGGGTCAAAGGGAAAGAAGGAAGGTGCGCCGCCTGTAGCTGGATTGGACTGATACTGTAGGGCTACGATGGGACGACACACGAGAGAGCTCTCAGTTGATACATTTTGTGATTCTTTTGTCTAGATACACATTCACCTTACTCGATCCAGCAAGGGACATTTCGAGTGCCAGAGGTTCCCATCGTGATGCGCAAGCCCCGGTCCACTTCCCAGTCGGCCTCTACTGCGCAATCGTCTTACTCTTGAATCCAATGCCGTACTTCTCCGTCAACGTCTTCATCAACGGTCCGCAGATCTCAGGGCTCATGGGCGCCAGGACACCCTTCTCTTTGATGGTTCCGTCAAGCACCTGCTGCACAGCGACCGCGCATGGGATACCGACCAACTTGGCCATGGACGAGTAGCCCTTGGGATCGCCATAGTCAGCCAGTGTCTCGGTGCGAACCTCCTTGCTGCCGTCCTTGTTCTCAATCTCGAACCTGTGCTGCAGCATGACCATGTCGCGCTCGCCCTCCTCGTACTGCATCTTCTTCTCGAGCGTAGCGCAGAGTGTATCGAGAGGGTTGCCGCGGGGAATGATGGCGTCGTCGGAGAAGAGGCCGAGCCAGCGGAGACCGTTGATGATGCGGTCCTTCTCCTCGGTGGACGGGAACTTGGTCTGCGAAGCGATGGCCCAGATGATGTCCTCGTCCTTGTCGGTGGTAGCACCAACGATCTTGGACAGGGCGTCCCTCCAGGTGCGCTTCTCGCCCTCCTTGAGGTAGTCCTTGGGGTCCTCGGATAGGAAGCCAATGTCGACGAGCGTCTTGATGTACTCGGGGAAACCTTGGTAGCGCAGCGTACCGCGGATGATGGTTTGGGCCTCGGGAATGTGGTAGCGCTCCTTGTACGGAGTGGAGTCGCGGTTAGGGTACGCAACGAAGGCGTAGCCGGGGTAGATGAAGTAGGGCTTCGCCTCAGCCATCAGCTCCGGGCCCTCCACCTCCACAACCTCGCCATCCTTCCAGTACTTTGCCTGGTTCCTGAGCGCCAGAAGCACACCTCGCGAGCTCCACGAGAACTTGTATCCTAGCGGGTTGTCCGAGGCCTCGGGTGCAGGTAGACCACCGCAGTATGATTTGAAGGAGATGATCTTGCCGCCGGCTTTGTGCACCTCGTCGATGGTGAGAACGGCAGAGAGATGGTCGACACCGGGGTCCACACCAATCTCGTTGAAGACGGTGATGCCGGCCTCCTTTGCCTCGGCGTCGAGCTCCAGCATCGCGGGCGAGACGTAGGAGGTTGTGACGACATGCTTCTTCTTGCGGATGGCGGATTTGATGACGGTAGCGTGGAATGTGTAGGGGATGAGAGAGATGACCAGGTCGACTTTGGCGACTTCGGCATCGAGGGCTTCGGCGTTGTTGACGTCGAGCTGAACGTGTTAGTGTCGCTGCGAGTCTGGGATTGGTGGACCTGGACCGTACGCTGATAGCGTTGGCATTCTTGATCCCCTTGGCGAGCTTCTGTGCGCTCTCCAACGTCCTGCAGGCTGGGTGATGTCAGAGACGCCCTCGCCTCATGATTGAGTACTTGACGTACCGACCGTGACCTTGACGCCGGAGTTTCCGAGCACTTCGGCAGTTGGTCGAGTGCTTCAACAATTAGCTAGGAACCGAACCGTTCCACAGTTCGCAACTCACACGAAGCCCGCACCGAGCAGAAGCACCGAGCTGTATGCTGGTTAGCGAACCACCCATAAGCTCTTCATCCATCGTCTGCACCCACCGTCCAGCGGTTGGCGCACCGCCGAGAACTTGTTCAAACTTGTCTGTGCCACATCATCAGTGCTGCTCCATCAGTCGCCCCGTCAGAATCCCGGAATCCCATAAGCTTACTGATAACGGCCTCCATCTTGAATGCTTCTTGTATGAAGTTCAAACGGATAAGTGTGGATGTTGAAAAGTTTCAAGCACGAAGATATAGTTTTTGTCGAGCACTCCGGTCGGAATTTTCAGATGGTTGGCGCAGCGTCATCGGAGCAGTTGCATACCCCGCGACGGAGCAAGCAGGGGGCCGTCGAATGCGCTAAGTGGGATGGTGGCCCTTGCGAGCTAGATCACGTGAACCCCAAACGCCGACAATAGATCCGTCCGGCGACGACGACGACCGCGTTTCATCATTTCTCGACGATATCGCATCAAACTGTGGAGTATAGAGTATAGCAGGAGGACGGAGAGGAAGCCCCCCTAAACGGATTTGTTCGAGCGTTTAGCACCGGCTGTGTGTCCTGAGCGAGGGGAGGATTAGGCTGCCTTCATCATGCCTTCCGCCGTAGGCCAGGGGGACGAACTATGGCTCGCCATCAAACAGGTGGCATCTCCCTATTTCTTGCTGCAGGCGCTCTGCTTACATTGGCCAGATCTCGCTGTCGACTTCCGACTCGGAGTACATTGAGCAACTGGTCCCCATAATGAAAGACCCGCGCTACAACAATCAGCTGATCCAGGCCTTTGACACCTTCTCCAACGATCGCGAATCGGAAATCGAAAAAATCTGCAATGCGAACCACCAAGAATTCGTCAGCTCGGTCAACTCGCTGCTTCAAGTGCGCCAAGGGACCGTCGACATGACCGATGAGATCCTCGACCTCAATGCATCGATCCAAGAGAGCATCGACAAATTGGCCGAGCAGAAGAAGGCCTTGGTGGACTCGAGAGGCGTGCGCCAGAATCTGAACGAGGCGAATGCGGCGCTGAATGCCTGTCTGGAGGTTCTGAGGTTGGCGAATCAGGTCTATGACTTGCTGAGGGAGAAGAACTATTACGCGGCCCTACGATCGCTGGACGAGCTACAGACGATCCATCTGAGAGGCATCAGTCGCTACAAGATCGCGGAATGGATCGACAAGAACGTACCGGCTGTCCGAGAACAGATCCGAGATGCGGTCAAAGCCGACCTGAGCACCTGGCTTTACCGCATTCGAGAGTCGTCGCAGTTCCTGGGCGAAGTGTCGTTCTACTACACGGATGTGAGGAGGACGAGGAACCAGGAACGGGTGGAGTCGGATCCCCGGTTTGCAAAGTCCAAGCTGAACTCTGCGCTTGAATTGGTGGCGGATGAGAAGGACGAGTTTGATGTTTTGAACAACGAAGAGGCTGGAAATGAGACGGACTTCAGGCCCTTGTTCGAGGCTATGCACATCTACGATACCCTGGGGAAGCGAGAGCAGTTCAAGACAGAGTACGCAAATGATCGAAAAGATCAGAGTCGTCTGCTTGTTGAGCGCCGAGGCTTGAATTTGCTCGACGAAGAGTGCGGAGATCTTAGCAGTCTTCTGGAGAGCATAGCGGGATTCTCCATCATCGAGAAGGCCACGATAAACAAGACAACGAACCTGCGACTGCAATCCGACGTTGACGAACTTTGGGACTACATGTGCAAGGAAGCCATTGATCTCATCACGAAGGCTCTGCCGACCGTCGACAATGACGAGCTCCTGCTCAAGATCAAGGGTCGCATCGCACTCTTCATGCTGACAATGGAGGTTGGTGCTCATCTCCTTCCCCCGTTCGCGCAGCAACGCTGACCTGGGATAGAAATGGGGCTACCCTGTTTCCCGTTTGAACGATCTACTCATAGATCTCTTCTCGAAGTATTCTGAGCTGCTCAAAGCGCGCTTCAGCGAAGACTTCCAAGAGATTGTTGCAACAGACGACTACATGCCCATGCCCATCAATAGCATCGAAGAGTACGACAAGGTCGTAACCGTCAGCTGGTACACGCCGGACAAGGAGCGCGAAGAATTAACGTACGTCTGCCGATCATCGCCTGTCCGTCATTCCACCCCTGCTTCCACTGACATGTTTCTCAGCTTCCCCTGCGTTCTCCCCTTCTCACAGATGTACCCCCTCTGCTGCATCGACATCCGCAATTTCCTCAACCAGATCTACCTCTTCAGCGACGACTACTTCCAGAGCACCTCCACCATCGACGAAACTCTCCGCATCTCACTGGACGACCTCCTCTGTCAAAAAGTCTGCCAATCACTCCTCGACCGCCTCTCCTCCCAATACCCCGGCCAAATCGTCCAAATTCTGACCAACCTCACGCACTTCGAAATCGCCTGTTCCGAACTCGAATCGCTGCTCTACGAAGCACGTTCCTCCCCCAGCCTGACATCCCTCCACCCACTCCCCCTCAGCGCCACGGAGAAATTCCGAAACGCGAAGAAGCAAGCCAGCGACCGTATCTTCGAGTTGGTCAACAGTAAGATCGACGACCTGATCGAGATTGCCGAATACGACTGGATGGCGCGCGAGGCGCAAACCGAGCCTTCGGAGTACATGCTCGAACTGACACGCTACCTCTCCAACATCATGTCCTCGGTGCTGCTCGCCCTCCCCGCCGAAATCAAGGAATTCATCTACTTCGATGCCCTCTCGCACGCCTCGACCTCTATCCTCGGCCTCCCCATGTCCGCAAAGCGCATCTCGCCTTCGGCCGTCAAGACGCTCGCCGTCGACACGAGGTATCTATGCAACTTCGTCGAGGGCCTGGGCAATCCGATATTGATGGAGAACCTGGATGAGCTCAGTCAGACGGTGGCACTCATGGGGACGGAGAATTCCGACGAGTATTTCGACGTTGCGCAGAGGAATCGCAAGTATGGCAAGGTGGACAGTATGAAGGCGCCTGTGCTGTTGGAGTTGGTGGAGGATGGCAAGAGGGTCGTGTCGCAGAGCAGTGTTGCCAAGGCGCCCGAGAAGGAAAGGTTTGGGACGTTGGGGAGTCGGTTTGGGTTGGGGCGATAGAGTGGAGGCGTGTAAGCTAGCGTGGTGGTGTTTGTGGAGCATTGACGTCTTTGGTGCGTTCTGAGCGGGATGTACTGTAGGTTTGTTTCTACGATGGTTGCGGTGTTTTATGGGCTTCGGAGTCGGAAGGTAAAGTCGTGGGTATCATTGGTATGGATCTCGTACTGGATCTGTATGCGTGTGATGTCCGACCCAGATCGCCGCTCACTGGGCCGCTTCCGCCTTCGTCTCCTCCGGCCTATCCCTCCCGTTCATCTCGGCCCTCCACTCCTCAAACTCCCTGCTCACAATCCCACCCGTCCCCTCCCTCACCCTCTGTATCTCGACCACCCCACTCTTCTTCCTGAGCTCCATCCTATAAACCCCATCCACCTCCCCAACCGTGTCCTTGACAAACTGCAAAAAAGCAGCCGCAAAGTTGATGCAAACATTGCCGTCCCAGCACCCCGTCCCCCTCCTCACCATGCCCGGTATCCTCGCCGTTTCCATCTCCTGCACACCCGTCAAGATGCCCATCTTGCTCCGCCAGCCCACCACCACCTTCGGCACGCCCAGCAGGAAGCTTTGCGCCCAGAATTTGAGCAGCTTGCGCTCGAACTTGAGCACGTCGCGGTGCGAAGGGTTGCGAGGCAGTTCTTCGGCGGTTTTGAGCTCGATCCACGGGATCGGCGTATCGGGGGACGAAGGAGGCGGTTTGGCGCCGGACAGGCCGTCGACCTCGCCGCCCAGGAGGAGCGAGTGCGGCCCGAAGGAGGTGCGGACAATGCTGCAGTGCTGCGCGTAATTGGACACGGGCGCGCTCGTGCGCTTTGCGATGGTTTCCGCCGGCGTGGCCGACGGCAGCGTGGGGAGGAGACTCAGGACCTCGAACTTGTAGCCCCAGTACGTCATCATCCTGTGATCCGGCAGGTTCTGGTCCTGCTGCCATTTCGGCTTCGGCCTCTCCTTCTCCGCGTCCCGCTGGGCGGCGCGCGCGGGGAAGTCTTCCTCGATGTAGATGGTGCCGTCGCGCTTGGTGGCGAGCATGCTGAACTCGGCAAACATGTCGAAGGGCGCGGTCATGATCTTGGTCATCATGCCCCGCCACGTCACAAAGTCCACGTCCTCCTTCGCGCCCGACTTCCGTTCGGTGGACGCGAGGGCCCGGAGCAGAGAGTCGAGGTGCGGATCCGAAGTCTCTTCGAACTGGTGGAAGGTGGAGAAGCCTTCCTTGAGGTCCGTGTTGAGTTGCGGTGGGTGGTAGTAGTTGATCCCCGATTCATCTTCGCGGTATTCGTGGTTCGCGTCGTAGGAGAAATGCGTCACTTCGCGGGGGCGTTTGATGCTCGCCGATGCGCCTTGGAAGCGGTTCAGAGGTTGGATGTTGAAGCGGTGGATTGGTGGGGGTGGCATGGTCGAGGAGGCAGATGTTGCAGGTGGCGGTATGGGCGTAGATTTGGCGGCTGGGGGAGGAGGACGAGGAGGTGCAGGACGCGATGGGGCGTGGGTTCTGGGGCGCTTTCGGGGCGGCGCTGCGGCTTCGGAATCATCTGAAGGTGATGATGACGCGGGATTGTCTGTCTGGGCCATGGCGGGGTGGTGGTGGCAAGAGCTTGGCGTCACCGCATCCAGGTTGATCTGATGCATGAAGTGGTACCGTGTTCGAGCTCCGCGCTACGGTGAACCAGAGATTCCTTGGGCGCAAAACACCAAAACAATCACCTCCGAGCCCTCCCCGCACAGCAACACTCCTACAGCCATACCACAAGGCCTCCACCACTCGGACACTGCTCCTTCGACGTCCAAATACGCCATATCTCCACATCCACCAAAACCATGGATACCCGCCGACCCGTCCGTCCCCCCCCATCATCTCGCCGCGCCCTCTTCCACCCACTACCCACCCAGCCGCACCGCCAAAACCCCCTCAATCCCTCCATCCACGCCAAACCCTCCGTCCATATTGCAGCCGAGGAAGCCTCGCCCGAAGAAGATCTCGTCGAGCGCGACTCTGCCGGGAACTACAAGATCACGGGCCCAACAACGGCGATGAAGATGGGAACCATCGGTGGTGGGGGTGTCAAGAGCGAGGCCGAGGAGGCCGAGGAGCAGGAACGGCAGATGGTATGCATGTACGGGCAAGAAAATGCGCATTGGGACCAAGCCGGTAAGTTCGGCCATATCCAAAAAGAAAGAGAGAAAAAAAAGTGACGAGGCCCTCCTTCCAACGAGGGTGTCATGGGAGATGTGACGTTTCGGCTAATGGCGCCGCAGCACTCCTAGAAGAGATCAAGATCGCATTGCAGAGCAGTATGGAGAGGAAGGTGCAGAGTCTGGAGTGCGACAAGTGGATGTTTGAGGGCGAGGGGAAGAACAAGGGCTGAAAGGCGATGGGACGAGGTGGGATGAGTTTGGAGTCTTGGAGCCTTTTTTTGGTCGGTTTAGATACCCATGTGGCATGTGTGATGACTTGGAATGTGATTATGAATCGGACATTGGACTGAGATCTTCAGCTGTGTTGCTTATGTCGATATACCTCGATAGGTGATATCTCATCCAAAAGTACAAAAGCAGATAAAGCTGGACACTGGTTGTGCGATGGTACCTCGACCCATCGAGCCGTCATGATGTCTAAAGACCTTGAAAGGCTAGCCAGCGAACCTATCACGTTGCACTCAAAGAGCCGTATTCTTACTGTTCTGTCATTTATGCATCTGTAGCCATCGTACATGTGATTCAAGATGTTGGCAGCTATCGGATGCGCATTTTCTGGCCTTCCATCGGCTTCCTTGCACAACGACAATTATGGGGCAGCTCCTGGGTATATCAAATGCTCTCTGACTTGCAGTTACTCTCTCAAAATGATGGCCTGGACAGAATAAGGTGCTTTATTGAAATTCTACGGTTCCGAGGACACACGAAGCCTCGGGCGAAGCTGAACGCGATGAGGAGATGTCAACAAGAAGGTACAATACGACGAGTGCCTTGGACGGCTCTTTTTTGTGGTAGAGTAATCTCTCGTCTACTCTCAGTTCAACTAGGCATCGTGGGCTGTATCTTGAGAGACACCAGGCTTGCGTGACAACGCCCCAAAGTCTGGAGCGCTCGCGACACGACGACACATAGATACGCTTGGAACACCGACCATTACGAGGTCTTTCCTGCTATCGAACTCACATACTGGGCCTGCCGACCCTGGTCCGCTCCTCCCCTCCATGGCGACCGCCAAGCCTAGAGATGGGAGCAGGAGGAGCAGTGCGACACACGTCGGCAGCCACATCATCGACCTTCCCCCTTTTGCATCTCCTTACTTATACAGAGCCTCGAATAACATCCTACTAAGCTACGCGCAGCTTTGTTTTGTCCGCTGCACCGGCATCGGCCGCGCATTCCCACACATTCATCGACTCCCGAGCGTGAAAAGAGCGACCCACGGAACATCGAACAGCGGGAGCCAAAGCGGCGGTGGCATCACACTCGGAGAGAAGGGGCGTCGCTTCAAGATACGATCGGGCATTTGGATACACCCAAATCAGGTCCAGGATGTGGCATGACATGCGCTCTGTCCAAGGCGGGGCCGGACATTGAAGCCCCCGACAGCCACCCACAGCTGGTTGTTCCTCGAAGGTATCGCAGAGCTGCTTAGAGATATGCATGTGGGCAACCCCGGGCATTTGCTGACGTCCAAAACAGAGTGTGGGCGTCTCGAAAGCGGGGCATGCCAGCTCCATCTTCGGCTGGAAAGTGCTTGGAGGGAGCCCTTCGAAACGCCTACATTTCCGCATTCTCTCGAGATCGATCGACCGACCGCAAATCGTACCGTACGTTCAGATGCGCCGCCGCCGATTATACCCATCTATATCGAGTTGGGTGCTTGAGGGACGGGGTCGTAATGCACCAAGCATAGACGGACGCAATGTCTGGGCGTCGGGATGACACAATAGCCTGAGAAGATATAGGATAATAATGAGGTCGGTGGTACGGCTGAGATACAAGGAAGGGAGTTTGATTAGAACGGAACGCATCGTGCTCGCGTTGTTGGTGCTGATCTGGTTACCTCGTGGGGAGGCCGGGTCATCCCATGTCGGAATGCGGGTGCGGGTGCGGATGCATCCTCCACACTCGCGTATCGGTTTTGAGTGGCTTACTAAGGGTTTTCAGGGGGTTTTCGAATACCTCGAAACGCACAATTCGAGATGCGCAATTTTGGAGTTCCGGAAATATTCAGAGGTGGTTTGAGGGGGAAAAGCTGGTTGGCTGAGATCCTCGGGATGGCACACAACGTCTCTCAGGGAGAGTTAGGGGCTCGCAGAACTATTTCCATATGCTCTTGCCATGGGCCTGTAGACTTTCCAAAGCGAAGATTTGGCGTCCATAGACGTTGTTCAGAGTTTCTAGATGCTTTCCCAGGGTACAGGAAAGCTTAGACACGACACCAGGACAGCTATGGCCTTCCCGCGGCCATTTCTCCATCTGAACACGTCCAAACTGTTCCGAGAAAACTGCTAGAAGTCGAGCGTAGCCAGCAGATCGTGTCTGACCCGAAAGAAGTTTTGAAAGCCTTGTGGTAACGTTGCTGCCGTCACCACCGCACCGAGAGCGATGCACCTTCCCTGTACTATTTGCGGCGTCCGCGGGGCCTTCCACACAGATTGCCATCGCCCACCGGTGCTTCAGCAGAAGCCGAGAATCTGCACATGCTCTGATCCCTCGTGTGCAAGCTATGCCGGCTATTGTGACGCTGCTCGTGTATCCTCCTGTTCGTCTTCTTGTGCGGAGGCTCGTGACGCTGCTCTCAGCGGGCCCATACAGCCCCGGCACTCGTAGCGGGCGCTCTTGCCAGGCTTCCGCGCCTCGGGGACAGCTCCCTCAGGCACGGCAGGCCATGTATTCTATCCACGAGTCTCTCAGCACGCGCACGTTGAGATTGGGTTGTGCCCCTGATGTCTACAACGCACATGCATTTCACAGATGGTTGTCCTGCGTTGAGATCGATGCCATGCATCTCCATGTTGGGCTCTTACGGGCCGACATCCCCTTTGTGCGTCTCCTCGAGCGCTGGGCATAGGGGTGCAGGCTGGGGGGAGAGAGAGAGGATGCCGGTGAGAGCGTCAATGGCCTCTCGTCCTGATGCGAGACTTCCGGCATTGCCAAACCTCTGCATGGCTTTCTCACCGTCTCTCTCGCCTCAACACCCCTCTTGCCCTGCCCTCTCTCGCCCATCACGTACAGCCTTTCTTCTGCCTTCTCGTGCCTTCCCCCGCTGCGACGTGGTAGCCCCGCCTCCGATGACGCCTTCCCCCGGCGGAGCATTGAACACGGCTTGACCCGAAAGACGGCTGGCTATTCCTCATCCGGACACGCGTCAGGGTTCGCGCCTGCCAGGTGAGGGCTCGCCATATGTAGCTTCCAATCCAAGGCCCATCTTCTCATGGAGCTTGAGGCTTTTCCACGCAGCGTATCCATATGGATATGGGGTCGAGGAAGATGGCATCGATGAGAGCTTTCGAACGGCACCGGTCTTGAGGGATCCTATCGTGGGGTCGTCGAGGGCTGGGTGAGTGAGTGCAGGCATGTTTTCTGCCTTTACATCCTGTGCATCTGTCCAGACCTACCGTCGTGAACGATGGCTGGACAGGGGTCTCTGAGAGAGACAGCTGGGGCCTCCGACCTCTGGGTCTCTGGGTATATAAGCCTGCCCCCCCGGCCGCTTTGCTCCCTTTCTCTTCTTCTCCTCACCCACACTTCGATAGCTCCTCTTCCATCGTTGGTTGTCACTTCAAGTCCTTTGGCTTGGCCTTGGCATCATCTCATCTTCCAACAGCCTTTTACCCTTGGCCACCCATCTCTTTCAACCAACACTGCTACACCACCTCTTGTACAACATCATGTCTCATCATCACTCCTCTCCCGACTTGGGTCCGGCTTCCAGCCCCTTGGCGGCCACTGATCCGACTGTCTATTCTCCAGAGGTCCTTCGCGGTCAATTCACCTCGCTGGCCATCGGCAACGTGCCTGTCGCCTCCAACTCCACGGCTGGTGCTTCAACTATTGTCCCTAGCCCGACCATCAACGGCATTCGATACACTCGCCTGTACCCCCACCCGTATCCCACTGGTATCTTCTCCAACGAGCTTGATCGCAACCACCCCTCCTTCATCTCTCGCTTCCTGAAGATCGCCAGCCTCCGTCAAGGTGCCCTTCCCGCAGGCTTCGACCAGGACATGGAGATTGGCATCATCGTGAAGATGATGAAGAGCGTCTGTGACACGATCCCCTCTCCTCAAACATTGCTGACATCTCTCCAGTATGTTGCCTTTGTCAAGTGTTCATTGTACTATTGGAACGGCGTCTATCTCCGCTTTGATGGCCTGGACCAGTCCTGCGATGCCAAGCATATCCTCGAGAAGGTCGCTGAGTGCCAGGTCGAGCATGTCGATAGTTATGACTTCGCTCGAGCCAAGTCCATGGATACCATGGCTCAAGACGAGTTTGAAGGCCAGGTGAAGGTTGTCATCGCTGTCGAGCCAAAGAACCGCTACTTCGATAACCAGTCCTTCCCGGTCGGCAACATCCGCTGGATCAACGCCGCAGTGTCTGCCCTCATTTCAACCTTCGGCGCAGTCTCTGTTTCGGTCCACATCGGCACGAACCAGGATTCGATGCAATTCTCCTATCGTGCAGAGTTCAAGTCCGTGGATGCTGCCAACCGTGCCGTCGCATCACTCAATCTGGATCCTGCCTCTGGTGTTCATGTAAGTCATCATCCTTCTGTGACAGCTTCAGAGTTAACACACTTCCAGGGCAACTGGCGCTGGTCGACGACCGAAGTTGCTCACTGGATTGGAGAGCGAGCTCCCAACTCTCCGCACCGACATCGCCCTCACTTCGATGACAAGGGTCTTTGCACGGAATTCATCCGCCAGGAGTCTCACATGCCGCGCCCCATGAAGAACCACAACCAATACGAATCGCACAACCGTGTTCGACGCGACCGCATCGAAGACGGCACCGATGTTCGTAGCACGATAATGCTCCGCAACATTCCCAACAAGCTTGATTGGGTATGCATCCTCTTCGCTCTTCCTGATCCAACGTTACTGACTCTTTCCAGATGTCCTTGGTTGCCCTTCTCAACAAGGTTTGTTTCGGTACATTTGACTTTGTCTATCTTCGTATCGACTTCCGTTCGTGCAACAACGTCGGTTACGCCTTCATCAATTTCTCGGACGTGGCTGGTATGATTGCCATGCTCGATCATGTTGAAGGCCGCGGCTGGACCGGATTCAAGTCCAACAAGTGTGCTGAGATCTCCTATGCGACCATCCAGGGCCACGAAGCCTTGGTCCAGAAGTTTCGGAACTCGTCGGTCATGCAAGAAGCTCCTTTCTGCCGCCCCCATATCTTCATCACATATGCTCAGGCGGTCGCTAATCCGGAGCTGTCAATTCGCTCTGCTGGCGACATTGGTACATTTCCTATCCCCGACAACGAGCGCAAATTCAACCGATCCTTGGCCAATGCTGGCATCATGGGTCTGTTTCCGCCGTCTGGCATCACCTCCAACGCAAACAATCGTGGCTTCGTGTCCGACTTTGATCGTGGATCTCCTCGCGACGTGCAGCATATCGCCAATATGCAGCAGCAATTCGGCCCTGTCACCGCCTCGCATTCTACCATGAGCGAGCAGCAGCGTCGTACTTGCGAAGACTGGTACGCTGTTCAGTACGGTGCGAGCCAGCATGGTCGTGTCCCCTTCGCTCATATCCCGGTCACCATCGTCCAGCAATTCATGAACATGTCTGGATATGCTCCTGGCACGGCAGTTGTTCAGTACCCTGGTGTGATCGGTCAGCGCCGTCACCACTAGTCGACGAACCACATCGTCGGCTTCTTTCGTGTCCTGGCTCTTCTTTATGTCGACTTTTCCATGGTTGTTATCTTCCCTCCCTTGGGATTGTTTTCCAGCTGCGCATCGACAACGATGCATCGAATCTCTCAGTCATGCAGCCGACTGAATGGTCCTCTTTGGCCACCCTGCATATATTTCCTTATTTCCTTTCTTTCTATGGTTCCCTTCTTCGGTTCTTTTTTTCGGTGGCCTTTTCGGATAGATGGTTGTTGTTTCAGACTCATCTTGATCGATAGTCATGCCGATACGTCTTTCATGATCTGACAGCCCATCTATGTGGTCATGTCAGCAATGTTTCTTTTCCTTCTCGGCGCCCGTGAACACCGGCGTCTGATGAAGATACCCCCGATCCCCTTGTGGTGTTTTTCAACAAAAAGACCAAAAAAATATGTATGAGGCTCCGCCTAGTATAGTTATGAATGGGTTTTACCCGCCAACCTTCTTCTTCTTCTTCTTCTTCTGCTGCTTCTGCGTCGGCTTCTTTACGTGATGTTGGTTTGATGTCTTGCTGCCCTTGCTCAAGTGATTGTAGGAGTATTGACTCTGCTGACTTTCTTGTACTTGTGATCGTGACGTCGGCTACGTCGCTGTCGATAGACCTGGCCGATGCTGGTAGCTGCTGCGATGAGCGAGAGTGCGAAGATCAAGCGACGGAATTGATTCGGGAGTAGTAGACGATTTCCAATGAGTTCTCGAGGTCGTTTGCGTATGAGACAGTATTTGAATGCGGGAGACGGAGGCGGCTATCGATATCATCGCAGCTCACGTTCCCGCGAGCAGGAAGAGAAAAGGAAGATTGGGCCATCCCACAATGGCGTCCGACGACGGTGAAGCGATGATCGCGGAAGCAGCCTCGTGGTATGCCAGTCTACTCAGGAGGTGCGATTGCGACCAAGTCCGGGAGCAGAAGGTACCGGCCACAGTGAGCTATCAAACAAACTCCACGGGCAACCCAGGAACAAGGATTGTGTTCGGTATATCTATATATAGACTTTTCCAATACCCCTTCGTCCATGGTCTCGGTGTGGAGAGAATACACGTGAGGTGAGTGCCTGCTCAGCCGGCGTTGCATGGTCGAGAGCGCAGGGATGGATTGAAACTGGCGGAGGTGCGATTGGATCGGTATGGATTTGGGATGTCGACGGCAATGAGGCAGCGAAGGCCTTGTGGATGGAGAATTGCGGTTGTGTGTGGTGTGTCGTCGCTTCTTGTTCGTTGGGCCAGTTGCGTTGTATCTCTCCAGTTGCGTTACGGATGGGGCGTTCGATGTGTAAACGCGTGGGTATGATGCGATTCGGTTTCGGTTCACTCTGCTGATTTCCCTAACGGTTGTAGGGGAGTAATGAACTGCGCCCTCGACGCCCATAATGTAATGTAGAGTCGATCGATTTGCATCCACGGTGATTGTGGCATCTTTTCAGGGGCGTTTTGCCGCAAATACCAGCCTTCCCGAAAGTGACATGGTATTACTCGTCTCGTATCCATCCTGCCGACTTTTCCAAGGGGGCGGCGGGAGGCCACCGTCCAGCCTCTCAGCTCCCGTAGCGCAGGAACCGTCCACAACGACACCCAAGAATCCTCCGCCTAGTTGCTCAGCGAATACAAGTCTACCTCAGCTGCCAAGTAGGGCGCTTTTTTCCCTCTCTTCACTCCTGGGGCGACAATAGACTGCTTTTCTTTGCTTCGATCTCAGGACGGTGATGGAGATATCCTGCGCGATGGATTGCCTGCTTACCTGCTCATCCGCGGGCTGCTACACCACCACCACCAACACCCACATCCATAGCGACGACTACGACTCCTTCATTCGCTTGTTCAAGGGAGGTGGGGCTATGAGAGCTTCGCAGTAGAGCTTCTAAGCGGAGATCCTAAGTAGAGTTTTCAAGCAGAGCCTCCAAGTAGACTGATGTCTGATGTGCTTTGCTTTGCTTTACCCTCAGAGCGGTATTAGAGGCATCCCGTGCGATCGGATGCCTGCGTCGCTCGTCCCCGCGGGCAGCTACAGCTACAGCACCACCTTCCTATCCACAGCGACGACTACGACTCTGCGACTTGCCTATTCAACAGAGGTAGGTCTATTTGAGCTTCTGGGTCTACTGCTGTACGTTTTTTTGCTCTTAGGGAGGTGTCGGGTACGGTGTTGGAGGCGTCCTCTGCGATCGGCTGCCTGCGTCGTCCGCCCTGCGGACAGCTGCAGCTACACCACCGCCACCCCATCTACAGCAACGACTACGACTCCTCTGCGCGGGTTCTTTTTGCAGGGGTAGGCCTGCTGGAGTTCCCAAGTAGCCTGCTGTACTTTGCCATACGTAGCTGTATCCTTAACGGCGATAGATGCGCCCTGCGCGATCGGTTGTCTGCCTCGCTCACCCAGCGGACAGCTACAGCTACACCACCACCACCCCATCTACAGCGACGACTGCGACTCCTTTGCGCGGTGTTTTAGTAGGGGTAGGTCTGCTAGATCTTCCAAGTAGACTGATCTACTTTACTGTGCGTTGCCGAACTACTAACGGCGATAGAGGCGTTCTGCGCGATCGGTTGCCTTCGTCTTCCGTCCCTGCGGGGAGCTACACTACCACGACCCCATCCACAACGACGGCTACGACTCCCCCACTCGCCTGTACAACTCATGTAGGTCTACTAGAGCCTCTGGATAGACTGCTGTACTTTGCTTCACCCTTGGGGCGACGGGGGAGGCGTCCTGCGTGATGGATTGTCTGCCAGCTTGCTCATCCCTGCGGACAGCTACACCATCGTCCATAGCAAAGCCAGAGGCACTGCTTTAGATACGCCATCAGGTTTCTGAATGAGCTTGCAATACTCGTCGCGGACATCTTATATCGGTATAAAAAGGGTCGCCATTGCCGTGAGCTTTGTGCGCAGGAGGAGAGCCGTATCTGTTGCGAGACCGCTTCACAACACCATCACGGATAACGATGGCATTCATAGAAGAGCCCCGGGGTATCCAAGAGGTAGGTACATCGACAGATCGTACTGACCGGTAGCATCATCTAGGTAGAGCGACAACGGGGTTGCTGGCATTCTCGTACGTTGCAGAAGCGCACCCTGCGTCGGCGCATCACCTCCGTAATATACCGCCGAACGCGAAACGATATACAATGCTGAGAGAGCAGGAACGAACGGTGGAGGATGCTACACCATCGGGAACGGACAACCGAAGGAGAGACTTTTCAAGCGCGACAGGCCCAAGTCCTGCCTCTCCAAAGTCGCGTGCGCGCTTCGATGCGCATGACCGGCGATTAGAGAGACCACAGGGCTTCAGTATATCTCGGAAATATACTATAGAGGCTTACTGACCAAGGGGTATAGGTACAATGGAATGGAGAGCTTCAACGGGGAACCGATACCTCCTCTCCAGGTCCATGGAATTGGCATCCAGCAAGTGCAGAGCACAATTCGGCGCAAGAAAAACATCCCATGATAACCTCAACGATAAGGACATCCATAAGAAATGTGACAATGGGCGATCCGGGCATGGCCTGATCCAACTCAGGGCGGAACTCATAGTGGTTGAACCAATGGGGAAAGTCGTGTTCGAACTCTTCTCCAGGGAAAGCCATGGACGCATAATGAATGATTCATAATTGAAAGAGATGGGATGCATACTTGGCCTCAAAATGACTACAGGCCTCCAGGACTTACTCGGAGGGAAGCACAGCAGCCTGTGTCCATGCATCGCTCATCATGTTTCTGCAAGTCCAATGTAGAAGGGACATCTTCCATGGAAGGAGCGGCTCATCCAATTTTTCGCCCTTTCAGCAAAGGTAAATCAAAGGCCAATTATGCTGGAATACTCTGGAGGAGTTTCTTCTGCCAAGAAGGAACCGGGAACGGAAATGATCCTATCGAATTTGGACTGGGAGGAGACCCTATCCCCGGGAATTTGGGCAAAAAACCGACCCAAGGCTTGAAGCGTGACAAAAAGAAAATCCAATAATCCATTTGTCTATCGGATAAGATGTAAAAGACGGCCTAGAATGCAACCTTGCACCTTTCGGTGTCTCCGACCTCGGATGAGGTCATCCGAAAGGAGACAGGATGCCAGGCTGGAGAGCGTATGCGCTGTTGTTCCAAAGTGAGGTTTTCAACGCTATTAGCCAGTAGGATCCAAGGTGCTCCCGGAGCGAAAGTCTATACATCCGGTCTTTCACCCATCTCTTCAAAATATCTCTTTCTTTTCTTCTGGCTTATACCAGAACACTTCTGAATCGTTGTGGCTTATGCAGCATACAAGTGCACCATGGGAGACATGTTTCTTGGATGAGGCCAATAGTGGTCTTGCAATGGCACCTCGCTGGCATCGCTCAAATAGCGGAGAAGAGATGCGGCAGAACATTATACCGTCCACAACGTCAGCCAAGTCCACATCTGAAACTCACGGAAGACCAAACTCCCAGAGACGTGTTCTGTCCACAAGCTCGACGGTAAATCCGGGCGCAGGTCCAGTTTCCTTATCCAATCGGTCTCGACTCTTCTTCATCGCGATAATCACCATCTCATGAGACTACTCAAATGCATGCCAAATCATTGCTGCGATGCATCTCATAAGTCTTCGATTCAAACAATAGACAATCGTGGTGTCAACGCACACCACCTTGTCTTGTTGAACTCCTTGTATTCTGGGCAGCGCCATATACGCTATCTGCCCTTTTTGTTCGCCCAGGGGGAGGCTTTGGCGTTCACCACTATTCGGTGGCATGCTTCGCTAATGGGGGTTTGCGAAAGCCAATGATGGTCGTCTCTCGAGGTTACCAAGTCCATCGAGTCCGTCAAGCTCATCTTCGCTCGTTTGCTCTGCATCTGGGCATGTTGGTACCCCAATCGAATTGAAAACAGTGGGAGAAGAGCTGTACATTACAGGGGTAGCAGACAACGTTGTCGAAGTGGCCGAGTTCTCTTCGCCGCTGGAGATACCCAACCAACGCAGCGAGGGTTGACGTCGATAAGGACCTCCGAAACCTTCTCATTGTGCTATGCACACGCTATAGTGGTGTGGATGGTAGAGGGGCGGCGAATGCGGGGTGTCGGACTGGGAGAGTGCGACCAAGTCCGCTCTGCCCATTGGGTCTCCCCTGACGACGACGGCTTCCTACAACCATTACCAGGGTTTCTGCACATGAGAAGACCCCTTGTCCCTTCCTCAAAGTACTCAACCAGCCCAAGAGTATACATATTTGCTTGTCGGCGTGGTGGAGAGGGCGATGGCGGCGGAAGTGCGGGGGCTGTGGGCGCGAATGCAGTCGAGTCTGCTGCTCGCTGGGTCTCCACGCGACAACGACGACGTGCTATAACCGCTATTAGGGTTTTCTGAACACGAGAAAGCGCTTTGTATCCTCCCAGCAAGCTCCAGAAGTATATTTATCCGCTTGTCGGCGTGGCGGAGGTGGTGTTGGCGGCGGAAGCGTGAAGGCGTCCAAGAGTCCGCTCTGCTCACTAGGTCTCCGCGCGACCACAACACCGCTCCACAACCCTTATTAGGGTTTTCCGAACAGGACAAGACCCTTCACATCCTCGGCGCAAGTTCCAAAAATATGCTTGTTCGCTTGCCGGCGTGGCAGAAGGGGTATTGTGGGCGGGAGCGTACGGGCGAGCCATTGGAGGGTGAAGGCAGACGATCGGAGGGTCGCGATCTCGGTTTCGCGAGCGTCGTCACGCCCAGGGCAGCCATCTACAGCACTGATTGTTAGCTGCTGGAGACGATGAAGACCTCTAGACTCTTCTCCGCCTTCCCGCGTTGCCCGCAAGTACATAGGGTTGGTGGTGGAGGGAGCAGAGGACAACCTACCCAGGCCCAACACGATCTCGCAACACCAACGACAGCCCCCCCCCTCGAGCCATCAGAAGCTCCCAGCACGTACTTCCATCTCGAGAATTCGCAGCGCGTCTGTGTCCAATGGTCGTCGCCGTTGGAGGAAGAAGGGGGGATGTGGAAGTCGTGATCTAGCTGTGTAGGAAGGGGTTGACATGTTGGGAGATTGCGGAAAAGGAGGAGGAACATCGGCGACGGGCTCTAAACTTTGTTTTTCTCCGCAAAAGTTGAGGATATTGAAGGGGAAGCTTGTGCAGATGATAGCCTCCCCACACGCCACGGACATCCACTCAACAGGGGAAATCCGGGCACGGACCCGGTGAAAAAGTCTCCGAAGCACTAGTAAATGGATCTTCGAGACCTGCATGACGAGGGAAACCATATACATCAAGTCTTAGGGTATCAAGGGTTACACGACAACACCCTTGAGTTCGAAAAGTGGACTCGCTGAGGAGATCTTCGAATAGCTCTACCGAAGAATCTGTCCCGCACACCCGCACCCCACCGCACCACTACCACCACAACTCAACCAATGCAAAAGATCGTCAGCCTCGCAACAATCAGCTTCCAAACAAGGACCACTTTACCAGGCGGCCGCTCATATACTCAATTTGCCATCGCAACTAGCTATGCCGTATCAATTCCTCTGAAAACCCTACATTATTCTCAACCTGTCCCATGCTTGGCGAGGAAGCATTGTAAGGCTGGCGTGTTGTATAGCACGGACAGCATCTAGCTTCAGAGCTGATCAAGAGGCTTCGAGTACGGAATCCCGATTCTAGAGCATCAGAGGTGTAAATAGAGGGTTTACATGTGGACGAGCGGTTGACCACGTCTGCTGTTATCACGGTCCTCGGGATACCAGGCGCCTCTTGGTCGAGCAGGCGGCAGCAAGATTGCCGGAATAGGATTGCATAGCGACCATCGTTGTCTTTGAACGTTGTCTCCAGGCGTAAGAGCGTAGGTGTTTGGCGTACTTTTGCGTATTTTCTCCAAGTCGAGTCAGGTCAGCACACCTAAGACACCACGCAAGTCACCTTTGCTTCCCTCAACCTCCCCGGCAACAGCCGTAGGATTTCGCTGCTGTTCATCATTGTCGCCCGCCGCGTCCTCCAGCTTTTTCTCTTCGCGTCCAACACCTCATTGTCCATCACACCTACCGCCCGTCTCTTCCATCTACCTCAGCTCACGCTGCGTCTATCCTGCTCCTGCGCTATATCAGCATTCTACCTGAAGGCCTCACTCCACCATCACGGTCCTACGATCTCACATCACAGCACGCAGCCTCCCGCTTCAGCTCCCGACACACACACACACACACACACACATACACACACATACACACACATACACACACATACACACACCAACTTCTGCCCGCCTTTCCGCGCCCTTGGGTTCAGCGTACGCGCCCTCCAAAGTACCTTCAACACCCTTTGCCACCGTAACCAACACCATCACCATCATGCCTGCTCTCTCTGGCGCCGCTCTGCAGGACCTCGCTCCAAAGGAGAAGCGGAACCTCGCCGACATCCAAGACCTCCTCAACAGCTTGTTCGCTCGGAACAAGAACCAGCACCGCCGAAGCCACTGGTTCGAATCGCTGCGCCAATTCCGCAAGCAGCTTGGCTACCTGCTCGACGAGCTCGACATGAGCAAGAAGATGACGGCGGCAAAGCTAATTGAGAACCGTCTGCTGTTCTGGGACGAGAAGTGCGTGCACCAGTGGTACCTGTAAGTTCCCTCCATTCTCCCAACCACACGACAATCATTTGAAGAGATGGCTGATTTTTGTTTTTGCCTTTCAAAAGGGACTTCACACAGATTGTTGCCGTGGGGCCCTTCTCGGTGATGGGTCTTGTTTTGATGGCGAGTGTTGCTCGCGTTTGCAAGATCGTGGGCATCACGAGTCACTACGAAGAAATTGCGTCCGAGGATATGAAGGGGATTATGACGGCCATTGATGATGGCTTGGTTGCTGATGAGTTTGGCGGGCTTCTGGAGGATGAGGCCGTCTGGGATGAGGGTGAGATTGTGGAGAGGGAGTAGGTTCGGTGCTGGTTGGCTTGTCTTGTGTGGAAAAGGAAGATGAATGGGTGGTTTCCCTTTCTTTGTATAACTAATTATACAACAAGCCTTCTTCAATCAAGGGCTTTTTTCGGAATAGCAAAGCGGGTTTCTGGTTTCGATGATAATAGTTCCTTCAGTCTATGACTTGGTGAAGAGTTGTCTTCATCGCTGGTGTGTGGATGTATCTTTCTACTTTCCCTTTCACCCACTTACAATCATCCCCACTATCCTATCCTCAACATCACAAATCACTTCATCACAACTCTCGACTACCCACCCTATCTTCAACCCCCTTTAATCTCAATTACATCCTCACCCCTTAACTTACCACCTACCTATTTCCCCGCCAAGCTCCCTCTCCTTCGCAGCAGGCTTACCACACATCCCATGATCCGCACCTCTCACCACCACAAACCGCGACACCGTCGTCATCTTCCCCCTCACGCCGTCGAGCTGATCAAGCGGACCCTTCGCATCGCCATCCCCACCAACAAACCGCACGCGAACCGAAGCAGGAAGACTGAGAAAGAATCCCCTCACACGTACCTTTAGGTCCCTCGAGCAGATACGACACCAGCACCAGAGAAATACTACTTGGTGCATCGGACGACGACCCCGTCCGCAACGCAGAGCCAGAGACAAGTTGTTCCGTGGCCGCCATGACGGCGGCACGAGAGAGCCCATGCTACGACCCCCCCAGCACGAAGCTCCCTCCATTTGCATCCCCCTCGGTAGCCTGTGACGCTGTTTGGGAGACGGAAGCTAGATGCCGCTATACACACGTGTAATCCCCTCACCCTCGCCACGAGATTCACAGATGCTTGGAACGCGAGCACTGGGCGGCTCATGGTCGCGTACCCCGTGCAGAAATCCACCACCGCAACTGCCGAGAGCGTGCCTCCTGCGCCGTGGGTGAAAACCAGCGGCGCTGTTGCTACTGCTGCTGCTGCTGCTGCTGCTACTGCGGTTGAGTGAAGTCCCTCCGAACCGACCGGTGGAGCGTATCGGTGGCATTCCAGCAGGGACCTGAGCGAGGGATTTGTGATTGTCGCCAAAGTCGTCGTTTCATTGGGGTATGTGGATGAGTCAAGAACCTTTCCCGTGGGCGGACGAGGTAGATACAGGATCCTGTCCGCCTATGGGTTCTGGAGGGCAGGCTTCCGGTGGTTCTTTTAGTCCCGGGTGCTGGTGTTTTGGGACCCGAGCTTCGTTGAGGATCGAGTTGCTCGTCTCTTGGGCTCGGGAGGAGCGTCGGAGACTTGTCGGCCGCTTTGCGGCGGCTTGGTGCCGTCCGTGGTCATCTTTTTGGGGGAGTGGGCGGTGGGGGAGGATGGGGTCGGGGCGATCGCTTCGGGCGTTTTGTGGGTCTGACCGGGAGGGTGCGAACCTGGAGCTTCAGGGTGATGGTTCGGGTGCTGAAGCTTAGAGCGATGACTCCGGGACCTGTGGTGATGATTGCCGATGGTTGTTTGGCAAGAGGAGGAAGCTGTGGTCCTGTTTGAGCCCTTCCTCGGTTGTTTCTCAACCACCCGCCAACCGCTCGAGTAAAAGACTTCCCCGTTGTCATTATTATAATCATCATTATAATCATCGTTAATCCCACATGCCTGGGTTTCGGCTCCCAGCTTTCCGTCGAAGTGTTGGACATGTTCATAGGGATCCGAGAAGTGAAAGCGGAGCTCGCCTGCTGCTTTTTTTGAGATGCGCTGAAACGGCTTGGTCAACCAAGGGTCGATAAAAGCTTCTCCAGGTCGACGAAATAAATTGGAGTATAGGAGTTTTGGTCAATGCTGTTGCCGAGAGAAATGTTTTCCCATATAGTGAACCATATCCAATATCATCTGCGGAGTCCTTTAAGTCGCATCCACATGTCGAATGCTGATACTCTTCAAAAACGCACTTCCTACATGCACCGCTTCCCTTTCATCTCCACAGAAATTATAGCCGGTATTTTCGTACCTGATCGCCTCCTACCCATCTCCATGAAAGTTTCCACTTTCCCGCCTCGTTTCGCACCCCGCCATATAAAGTCTATACCCTTCCCATCTGCACCTCTGTCTCGGCTAGGCCATGTAGTTTTATCTGATCATCTGGTTGTCCAAGAACGGTCTTTGTGACTGAACGCTAGTGGCCGTTGAACCCCAACCCCCACCGCTGACGTAGGAGGAAAGCCTGCCGAACGTTATACAAAACGGGTATCTTCACATACCCCATGGAGCAACTCCGCCCCTCACGTTCTCTGCAAACTGCAAGCTTGACTGCCGTACCAGGCCCCCCGCCAAAGTGCGGGGAAAGGAAAGCGACAGATGGCACACATGGAGGAGCTGCAAGTCACAGCGCCCTGACGTCGGCGACTGGGATACATGTACGTTTCGACGTTTGAGGTCAAGGGCACGTATGGCCGGTAGAGTGACAGTTGCAGTTGAAACGCTTCGGACGAAGGTTGCTCCCATGACTCTCGTCTCCTAAAACATAGCCCGGAACCCGATCCGCCTTACCCACGTTCATGCATGCAGCCTTGGAAAACCACGGCCAGCACGTGACCGGACACTCATGCAAGCCTGAGCGATCAGCGTTCGCAACCCAAGCCATCATCTCCACCAGCTCAGCCCAAACCGTGGTTCTCAACGGAAAAGTCGGTCTGAAGTCGGTCCTCCTCCTCCTCCTCTTCGGCGTCGACATGCCATCGACACGCGCGTACTGTCCCTCCCCCCTGCCCCCCGCCGTTGCACGCCGTAGCCACAAAAAAATGACAGCCAAGCCAACCTCCGCATGCGTCTCAGCCAAACGACAAAAATATCCACCCTGGGCCTCCTGCTCCCAGTCGAATCATCCAGCCCAACATCGGCCCGCCAAACCACAAATCTCTTCGGCATCCCGAACTCCAGTTCTAGCCGCGGCATACGAAAACGGAAATGCACCCCAATCCAATCATCTCGTACGACGTCTCACGAAAGATCACCCGACGCGCATCCCCGTTCCCGTCTGACAGGGCCAGTGTTCTCCCAGAGGAGTTGTGCCCGGCAACGCTCAATGCCTGGTGCGAAGTCGTAGCAACCACGGCGCACCACGGCACACGTATGCAACAAGACCATGGGGGGGGGGGGGCGGGGGGGGGGGGGCGGGCGGGGGGGGGGGGGGGGGTGGGGGGGGGGGGGGGGCGTGTGTGTGGGTTGAGAGCTCTTCGTCACAGAAGAGGGAGAGGGGGATCAAGTCCTTCCAACG
>JAGQEM010000289.1:0-31115 GCA_019202945.1 Corynespora olivacea
TCTCACCACCATGCCGCCACAACTACACGCTCAGAGGCTCTCAAAAGAGGGCTGAATAAGCCTTGCAATCACCTCTTTTCAATTAAACCCTCAGCTATCAATGCGCCAGCTTGTGAAAGCTTATGATGTACTATACTCTATACTTTATACACGCCTCCATGGTACCCAGCCAAAACACGAAGTTAAATCACCAAATCGAAAGCTATCACCTACAGAGGAGCAGGCTCTAGTAGAGTGGATACTAGACCTCAACCGACGCGGATTTCCACCCTAGATTATCGACGTACGACGAATGGCTGATGTTCTAGTCGCCACGCGCGGCGAGCAGCCTCCTCCTCCTCCCCTCGGCCGCTGCTGGGCTACACGCTTTATCAAGGCTCAGCCAGAGCTTTAAATGAAGTAGAATAGGAAGCGTGACGCCCAGCGCGCGTTATCTGAGGATCCTGTCACAATTCAGGCCTGGTTTAAGCTCGTATAAGACACACGGCAGAGCTATGGGATCCTGGATAAAGATATATACAACTTTGATGAGACTGGCTTCGCTATGGGTATTGCTGGGACGTCAAAAGTAGTTACTAGCTCTGATATAATTGGCAGAGTAGTATCTATCCAGCCAGGGAATAAAGAGTGGGTTACTGTGGTTGAAGGTATGAGCGCTGCTGGCTGGGCTATCCTACCCTTCCTTATCCTAGCTACAAAGCTCCACCAAGCTGCCTGGTATAAGGATATACCTAGTAACTGGATAGTCGCTGTTAGTGATAATGGCTGGATGACTGATTCGCTAGGCCTTACCTGGTTGAAGCACTTCAATAGCTGTACTAAGACGCATATAGTAGGGACCCATAGGTTACTCATCCTCGACGGCCATAGTAGCCACGCTACGCCTGAATTTGATTAGTACTGTATAGAGAACTCTATTATCACCCTCTGTATGCCACCTCATACTTTACACCTACTGCAGCCGCTAGATGTAGGCTGCTTCTCGCCTCTGAAGCGCGCGTACGGTCACGAGGTCCAGCGGCTCGCGCGCCAAAGAGTCTTCCACATTAACAAGGTAGATTTTCTATCTATCTACAAATCAGTTAGGCCACAAGCTCTAAAGCTAGAGAATATCCAGGCTGGCTTTCAGGCGACAGGGCTTATCCTATTCAACCCAGAACGGGTACTCTTGTTACTGACTATCGTCCGTACGCCATCACCACCACCACCAACAACCAGCGTAGAAGGACAGTGGATAGCTGAAACGCCACATACGATAGATCAGCTTCAGCAGCAGGCTCGCTTTATTCAGGATCTCCGTCGTCAACAGTCTCAGAGCCCTACTACTCTAGCTATTGGCCAGCTTGTTAAAGGGTGCCAGCTTGCTATGCACTAAACCACTATCCTTACAGAGGAAGTAGTAAAGCTTTAAGCAGCCGTACAGCGTCGAGAGCGTAAGCGTACGCAGCGCCGACAGTATATTGCCCATAGAGGCGCTCTACAGGCTCAGGAAGGTCAGTTGTTGGCTATAGAGGCTGAAAGGGTAGCCCAGGAGGCCGAGCAGCCTACTCAACCAAAGCGCCCTCGCGCGCCACCAACATGCAGCAACTGTCACGTTCAAGGACATAAAAGGACTCAGTGTACTACTAGATAGCGCGAATCTATTGGTTTTATCTATATCGCAATATATTGTTGTAGTGTTGAGTAATCGCTCAGTGAAGGTAGATTTTCATGGTGGGGTGGCCAGCTTACTGATGTGGCCAGCTTAGTGATTCAACACGTTAGTTCAAAAGTCTATGTAATTCCGGTCATATCCGAGTCCAGCTTTTCTCACTCGGAAACAATTCACCCTAGAAATGATGGATATACGCGGAATTTTGATGGTGTCTTTATTGAGTAGAGTCTTCTTCTTCTTCTTCTTCTTCTTCTTCTTCTATCCTCTACTTATCGGTTGAGGGAGACGGAAATGATGCGTATCGTCGTCGACACATGTCAACGACTGTGCGATCTATTCTCTCGCTCGAAAATGAGTAAAAAAAGACTTCGCGAACGAACCGGTTACATTTCCGGTGCGATAGCTGACATCTACCTGTAAAGATGCGAATACACTGTGATTATGGAAATGCTCTTGTTTGCCGTTCAGATACGATGTTGACTTTGGTATGTGGTTTGGAAAGTCGGTATGAATCTAATTGATGTGACAACCTTCTCACCCTGCTCATACCACTATCAGAATGACCAACACCGCCTCATGGTTGGTATGATGTGAAGGATCCAGACCGAGCAAAATGTGATCACAAGATACCAAGTCTGAATATCATGGATATAGTATGTAGCCAGAACAGAAGTGTCCAAATACCGGAATCATGGAATTTCCTTCTTCGCTCCTTCGATACGAAGCTGTCCAGACGTCAGCCCATGGACGTTGTATCCTCCACTCGTCACAACCAAAGATACATCCGAGACTGAAAACGTGGGACAAAAGGCCCACAATCCCAACCACATCCTTTCTTTCGGAACCGATTCCTGCCGGTGTTCCGATTAAAAAGGACTGACCGATGCGACTTCTGTGAGCGTCGGTCTGTCCTGGGACACAACACAAATGCCAATACCGGAATGTGATCATATTATAACCCAGAGTCGAAAGGTTTAATGGCAAGCTGGAAGCCCTGCAGCTCCCTACTTGTGTCGGGGCTTGGCAGTCCGATGCACCTGAACTGAAAACATAAGGCGATCGGGACTGTAAAAATCCATCAATACTTGATTAATGGAACAATTCCACCGCTCTTTTCCAGGCCTACAAAGGTGCGCTTTCGGGACATTGCGTGGAGCTCGTTCCCATATTCAAACTGGACCATCTCCGCTTCCATGCGAGACTATGTAGCGGAATTCCGCCCAGTTTTAGTTGTATGTGGGGAGACGCTGTTTAAGAAAGATGAGTGAGAAGACTACATGGAGGAAAGATGTGGCCTTTATCCATCGATCAAGCATGGCATGGGGAATTCACATGAGACAAGATATAGAGTTGCCCATAAAGCACTGCACTCCAAGTCTTTTACAGATCTGATGTGCTTTACCAAGGCTGAGAGACAGCGATGAGGCCAGGGAGGAGATGGCAGGTGTAAACATGTGCTCCTTTTGGTTCACGACAAGGCCGATTCTCTTTACGATGTCACCAGTTGGTGGGTATAGATGATAATCCGATACACGTACTCTTGAACGGGGGGATTGCGCCCAGGTGGTGGGAAGCTGGGGTTGTCCAAAGTTATGGATACTCCTTTGTCTCTCTTGGCCAAACTCGTAGATGTGATGATATATGCTTCCAAGACATTGGATACATCACAGCCCGTGTTTTGCTTACCGGTTGAACCTGGATAGCTAACGCCCGAGACGAAATGCAGAGAGTGTGCCTCTGTGCATATTGCACATGGGCCATCCTCCCAGTCACAGTCCAGAACGGACATCAAGTGCCAGGCCCCATCTACCATCCAAAACATTCTTCGCCGCCAGCGCTTCAACCATGCAATTCACACGCATAAGACCACACCAGACGTCGTTTTCGTACGAGTAACAGGGTCCTTGCAGCGATCGTCAATGTGACGTACGGCCACATGTATCACGGATCGAAGATGCACTTCATATAATCCAAACTCTCTTGTGTACTGTAAGAAAAGTCGGTGACGATCTGGGATAATGCTATCGCAAGCCACAGTCGGACTGTCCGACCCGGTACCAAGAACCGAGGGTGGGGGGTTGTGTCTGTGTGTTGTTTTTTACGAGCCCAATTGCAGTCACTGCGTTTAATCTCCAATTCAAGTGCCTCTTCATGAACACGTCCCGTCCAAGGGGAGGAGAGGGTACAGGGGAGACCGATCTGCGCGAAGGCGAAAAGGATAGTCGACCAACAGTCTCCATTTCCGATGCTCCACCATTCACGTTGGCGAAGATTTGGGGGCTGACTGCCGGTGCCCACCCATGGAACCCGCGACCGTTACGGCCGCGGTCTATTCGCTAATGGTAGCGTGTCACTACCTTGCATGGAGGAATGTGGAGTTCGGAACATGTGGCCTTGAAAATGTCCCCTACGATCCCTTGTCGCACAACGATCTCGCCAAGCACCTTACCGACGGTAGGAAATTGCGAGGCAGACTGCGCCGCACACACGACGTTTCTGATGTGATGTCATGCGTTTTCCAAACACATCGGACATTTGTGTGGAATGGCGGTGCAGCTTCGTCCAGTTTCGACTTGCTCGTCGTCGTCGTCGTCGTCGTCGTCGTCGCCGCGAACCTGACCTCACGACTGCATCTTTCGAAACAGAATGCGAAACGAGATTCAAGAAGCATAAACGCGCGTAGCCTACGGAGGTTAGGAATCACCGTCCAGGACAGAGCTCGAGCTTCTACCTACGAACCGCCCACTAAACCTTGAATACACAAGCTCGTCAGCTAGCCACACCCTCAACATCATCGGCTTTGACGACAGTGACGAGTTGGACTGCGACCATGCGGCTGCATACCGAGATCGCCTGAGCATTATCCATGCACCATGTGCCCCATTCTCCAGCCCAACGGACGAGTATGATCTTGCGACATGCGGGCCGTGGCGTGGTCGGCCGAAGCGTGGTTGCGAGGTGGCCTCGCTAAAAATGAGGCTGACTGTGCGGACCGGCGTCCATGTGACGACGGTAGCAGGGAGGGGAAAAGAAAAAGGTGTTCCACTATCGTGGAAATAAGCTCAGTGGCATCGCAATCCATTGTGGGAGGAAGGATCAAATAGATTTGCCTCTTGCTCCTCCTCCCGCCTCTGTGGGCTTCCTTCCGCTGCGAAAGGGCGGCGGTGGTACGTCCTAGTGGCTGTGCGAGGAGGACGTTTAACCTCAAAACGGTGTGAGACTATGCCGGATTGCGTGCGTGAGCTGTCCGCCGCTATGGATGGCGGGATTATTCAGGTCGATACGAGTTACTGATGTACATAGTACAGTATTGTAATCGGCTGTCAGGCTACCGGGCCGTGTCTGCAGAACCGCCTTAGTATCTACTCGCTTGTTGCATGCCACCCAGCTGTCACTGCCTGCATTCGGTTCGCGAAGAGTCATTGCAACCTACTTCCAACTTACTTCCAACTGTTCCTGAAACAGACAGGTGTGCGCCCTCCCTTTCATAGAGGCTCGGCGATGCATACAGTGTACACGCAAGCACGTTTGGGTGAGTGCCATGCGATGACAGGCCTTCCAAATCATCGACGCATGTGTCCATCAATGTCACACATGTGTGTAGGTTGTAGGTGCAATATCACCTGGGCAAGAGACTGTGGCTGCAGGAGTTCGCGAGACCCAATGTGCCGCTGCTAGCGCAATGCATTCGGGAAGTCGAAATCTGGCAATGTCCCGAATCGTACCTCGTCCGCCATGACTCGACAACCGAGTCGCGACCCAGTAAACCAGTGCGCACGACAAGTTCTCAAAGTGATCACAAGGTTCTTGGATTTTTCGTCCGCCATGTCATCAAACATAGCCTTGTGACAGGTCATTTCTCTGTCGGCGTACTATGTAGGGTACATGGCATAAGTATTGTAGGTGGTCGAGGCGTTGCAGGGGGGGTTGGAAGGGCCCTGGCTACAGAGATAGTACGTACTTTTTCACCTCCGGAGTGATAATACCTACCACCGCATCTTAGTAGTATCACTATCTCCGTGGCCAAGACCCCTCCCAGCCTCCCTTCAACGCCTTGATCACCTACAATACTTATGCCATGTACCATAGCAAACTACACTAGATACATGGCGGGCAACCCCTGAGCGTCTTACATCATAGTATACCTTTGTCCGCTACGCTAAGTAAGCTCGACCTCGTTCGTTCGCTGCTTTGATTCGCCCGCGATCCACAGTACGAGTACGAGGTAGGTAGAGTTTGTCTACCTACCTGCGGAAGCATGCTAGCGCGGCTCGTTCATGGTGACTTACCATCCTTCCCGTCTAGAAGCCGCATCTATTATCCCTGCGACACCAGCGACTTGCTCAATCATCTCAACAATGGCGACTCATGTATTTTCTCATGACATTTGATGTTACATGAACGGAAAGACGTCCCGGAGGGTGGATGGCGGCCTTTGCGCGACACCACCGCTACCGGCGGCTTCCTCGACAATGCAGGTAGCATGACTGGATTTCGGAGCGAAAAGTCCACATCCGAACCCGGCCCTCCGAATGCAATATTGCACAAGCAAAATCTCACGTGGTCTTGCATTCCAATCCAGTCCAGTCCAAGACCCACGGCCGATGCGGGCCAAAGGTGCGGTGAAAGGGCGGTCTACATACACCAACGCATCTCGGAGGAAACGTGCGGTTACCAAAATCTCGGAGGAAACGTGTGGGCACCGAAAGCGGCGTCTTGGGTACGCTCTGAAATGTGACCGCCCAGCTGTGGATACGACAAGGGACATTTGTGAACATGAGGCGCGGGATCATGCCTTTTCGAACCTTCATGGAAATCTGTCGCGCGCCCCCCCTCTCTCCCCTCCGATCGCCTCTGGGACAGCGGAAGGATTGCCGCAGAAAATGGTGAGCTGCTCCACGGAAGACTCTCCGGGGCCAATAAGCATTTCCCACGCCCAACATGCAACCCTTTTGCGAGCGTGCGTGGTACAGCCTCACAGGCGAATCCGGCCGGCGCAAAGTGTCCAACAAGGGAATCCGCTAGCTGTCTCTATACGATATCCTACGAGTGCTTCGTTCCATCCACCTCCCACCAAACACGAACCCTCGTGGGACACAGACAACGGTCTTCTAGTGCGCATATTGCATCCACAACCCCGGTTTCTTTGCGTCCGCTCGAGCTGCCTTGGCACGGTAACCCGATCCGACCTCTACCTCGTCCAACGAACAGGCAATGTCCATGTCTCTTCGAGCAAAAAGTTCCCAGGGCCTTGGCTCAGACCACAACACCGCATGTGCAGCACAAGCACAGGAGATGCCTGTCAACCACGTTGAAAAAGGGCGACCCTGCTCGAAGCTAACGCGACGACCGCCTGTTAACCGCCTCCCGTATCGCCCCAAGGAGCAAGAGGTCTGACATTGCGGATCTAATGTAAATTTAGACGGACATAACAAATCGCTGTGGGGAAAATTGGAGAAATCGAGGCTGGGCAGAAATTTGGATGATCACTGCCGGGTACCGCATCCAGCTCGGGCGACGCCGAAACGAGTACTAGGTATGCAATAACAGTGTTATGACATGTGCTAATCCATCAAAGATGGAGGGCAATTACCGTGGAAAAGGGCAGTGGTGGTTGTTGTCGTGGTGGTGGTGGTCTTGACAACGCTCACCTACCCACCTTACCCGACCAGAGTAGTCTAGATAAACATACCCCATGTCGCGCACCAACACGTGTACTCATGTTAGCCAGGCTGCAGGGACCCCATTCGCCGACCACCCCCTCACAATACGAGTGCGTGCGAGACAACAACAAACAGCGCGCTCTCGTAATCCCACTTTTCCAAATACTCGGTACGAACGCAGGTAAGGCTCGTCTCACCTCTGACGTCTCACCATGGCACACAGTATATTCAGAAATCCGCACGTGGCGAACGACGCTTCTCGCCCCAACCAATAATGGGTAGCAGCATGTATACCTAGCGGAGGGAGAGAGGGGCCGATATCTCCGGGAGCGCGCACTAGGAGAATATTCTCCTTTCCACCTTTTGTTCTACTGTATTGCTGCCCGTGTTTTCCCACTACACTGACTTGGCAGAAGTGGAGTGCAGTCGGTGGGTGGTGGTGGGTGGGTGGGTGGAGTCAAGTCCCGCTACATCGCGTCACGTCACGTCACGTCGCGTCACGACGAACCTCCCCAAGTTGACATCCCCAAAAGAGGGGGGGCGGGAAGGGAAAGGGAGGGCGCTCCCATCTGGATAGTACAGGAAGCTAAGCAAGATTCCCCCCTATACCTTTGACTTTGCCGGCTTGGGATCGGGGCCCCGAACAAAGAGTCAGGTCGAGCACGCATACCAAACGGCTGACGGCAAGAATGCAGTTCTGTCTGCTTGGGGAAGTCGGTGAGGCTTGCGTCCGCCTAAGTATCAGGCCGGACCCAGCGGCGGAGGCGGCTCTCTGCTGTGAGAACCAGTTACCGAAAGGCGTAGACGACATACTGTATTCTCCTTTTGGGTGGTGGTCGCCGAAGGGACACAGACGTTGGCACTTTTCTTAGCGCCGTCATACGCTGCCACCTACTAGGCGGTAAACAGCTGGAGGTCCAAATCTCGTGATTTCAAACACCGCTGTGCATGGCATGTCTACCTGGGGAGTTGGGTGCCAACATTGTTGTTGCTGTTGTTGTATCCATAGCCCGTAATGAGGTGATGTGCTCGTACCATCTATAAGGTTATCGCGCTCGATCCTGCTCGATCAAGTCCGAATCCCATAGGATGTGCGCGTCGCCGTCCTTCCGAGGCGGAGGGATTTTCTTCCACTCGCGCGGCGGTGGGTTGGGGAAACCGCCCCAAGAATTCCCCGCCCCATTCATCGCTGAGAACCTCCGGCCCTGTTCAGGCGGGCGCTGTAGGGTGGATTGGATTGCGCGCAGAGCGGAGCCCTCGAATATTCGCGCGAGTTCCACCCGCGTGCAGACGCATCCTGCCGCCCGTCCTAATCGCTCCTCGATGATTTCTGCTGGGAAGGAGGAGCTTTCAACTCTGCTGGGTTGTTGTCCCAGGGTTCGCTTTCATCCACGGCAGCATGTACCCAGGGACAGCCGTGCGATCCGTACAAAGGCCATGTATTAGTCAGTGGAGATGGACAAACAACGCGCGGTGAAAATCACAATGACGGGGGGGGGGGGGGGAACGGATTGTTTCCAGACGAAAAAAGAAGGGCAAGATTTGGATTGTGAAAATCCGAGACAAAATGTGAATACGCTGCAGAAAAACGCCAGGCCCAATGCATATTCCTATATCTCGATGAAAACCGGACGTATCCGAAGCAATGGTATATCCTCCTCTCCCAAAGAAACCGACCCCTGTTCGTAAGCAGCGAACTGCACATGTTGGACATTCGGTGCCGCGCGAGTCTCGGTCGGTCGGTCGGGTCAGACCGTGCTTCGGCTTGTTTACCGTACGCTCACGCTGCAGCCATGTCTCGAAACCTTGCGGTGAGAGTATCCCGAAATGACAACTCGCATATCCTTCCAGAGCGATGTCGCTCTTCTCCTCGTGGCGTCAGTAGGGTGTTGGTGCGCGGTCGGCCTGAGCGTTTTATGCTCAGACACCCAGCCCGCTTTACCGGTGCGAGTCTGACGCCCTTCGTGGCTTGCACTTTTCGTGAGCCATGTGCCCGTTACGCGCCGTAGTACGTGTGAACTCTGCTCCGCATCGCGGACATGTGCTCTTGGCTGCTGTGCCGGACTTTTCCCGCTGGTGTCGCAGAAGATTGCTGAATGTAGAAAATTGACGACCGTTGCAGCCATGCTCCCAGCATTGGGGCTTTGGTCGTGAGTTTAAGATTCGAGGCATGACGCCGCTTGGTTGGGGGCCACCGCCCTGGTTTGGCGACAGATTTTGTACCGGTGCGGACTGTGGGGGTGCCAGACTCGATGAATGATCGTATGGGGAGTAGGAAGCGGAAGAAGTCGTTGAGGGATATAGACTTGTAGGAAGAGGCGTGTATTCGCTCATGGCATAACTACTTGTAGGGTAGGATGGAGGGCTGGACAAGATTAGACAGGTCATTTTGTAAGCAACTTGGCAACTACATACGGTGGGTAACTGGCAGAGTTGCCCCCAAGAGACTGCCCTGGGAGGTTCGAATGCGCAGGATATACGTAATTTTGTGGAGCAGAAGTAAGCATCGAACCTCCTTCGCTGCTGGTCGTTGGGTAATGCAAAGGTGAAGGACTCGTTCGCACTGGTGCCATGGATTGCTGGTATGGACTCCGGGGCATTGATGGCGCCTGGTAAGGTGGGAGTGGTGCCGAAAGCTCCGTCGATCTTCGTGATGGATTGTGGCTCGGTAGGTTATGGTTGGGTGGGTAGGATGAATTGTAAGGCGCTGAAGAGGGGTATTTTGATTCTGTGTATGGCGAAGTCATGGGAGGGTAATCTATTCAGGTCAGTTCGCCCGCGATGCTTGAGATTGCATTTCGCCTACCACTGGGTGCCTCGAGATGATGCGGAGAACCATAGTGGTCCATATACGGAGCTGGCGCCATCATAAAACTTAGGGTGCTAACTGAGTCAGAGTTGCCTGTCCAGAAGACTGTTTATCGCATACCTCATGTCTTGTAGGTCCAAAGAATGATTTTGTGGAGGATCTGGCTCTGCGGAGATGCGCAGATCAAATTCGGTAGCGGTGTGGCTGCCGGACAGAGATGGGAGGGGTGAAGCAAGCAGTTCTGAATCCGGTGTGGCTTGTACTGCGTACTCTGGGGTTTTTGAAGCTGCCGCACTTGGGGGAACTTTGGGTTGCGGGTTTCGAGAGGAAATGTACTGGCGATTCCCTAGCTGTTCGGAGAGGAGGAGGCCTGACTGGGGATCCTGTACAAATCCGGTGGGATGGGAAGTACCACTGCGCGCGAAAGAGTTGAGGACGGCCGGGTTCCAGGTGGGTGTTTGTGACTCTTCTGGTCGGTAGGCGGTTGATGTCTGGCGAGCGGTCGGTAGAGTAGCGGCACGGTTTGCACGTAGGCCTCTCAGTTGTGGAAGTTCAGGCGGTTGAATGGCAAGACCTTGATCGGCACGGTTTCTACTCTTTCGTGAGATGGTGGTCGACTTCTGTGGTTGTTGTTTTGGAGACCGTGGGGTCATGATAAACGGGAGGAGGGCGGCATGTGTTTAAAGGTTCGTAGTGGGGGTCGACATACATTTGTGTTCCTGCATTGGTATGTTGACTATGGTTTATAGCAGCCTTGTCAAAACATCTGAGCTCGCAAGGCAGACTTCTGCTTGATCTTTAACTCTGGAGGTGGCCTGCGCCATCCCCGGGGTCTTTTCGAGCCTATATACCGGTATAGGCGAAGCGAATAGAAATATTACAGCATGCCAACATGACAATTCCCGAGAGAGCGGCTGGTACTGGCTGGTGCCTCGAAGGATTCAACCCCTGCTCGACTGCGATCCCGACCGTTTAGTGTCAGAATGCGCACTAGAGGCGAGCCCTTGCTGCTGCGAGGGACCCAGGTCCAGGAAAGAGGTCAACGCAGCTTTTGAGGCTGCGACGGTGATTGAGGGGGGGGCGCTATTATGTCTGTTGTTCACTGGACGAGGACCAGATGTGTTGCCGGTAAGCCCGCGCCACAGATGTGACTGGAACCCTCTTCTGCCTTCTCATCATAAGCGTGACGGCGCTCGGCATCTATGCCGCTCTCGCCTGCTGTGCTGTCGCGGCAGACTGCAGGCGTGCTGCACCGGGGGCGCATGCTTGAGACTCGCCGTTAAGGTTACCAGATCTGTTGGACGCTGTTGGTGGCGACCAGGGGGTGGGGCTTCACGAGCGTCCACGCCGTCTTGGGCATGGTGTTTCAAGGGCCCCTCTGACCGTCCAGAATAATGTGTGGTGGTTGTTGCGAGCCGCAAAAATAGACGCATCAACCATGGGTCAGGCTGGAGCAAAATTAGGGTCTGTGGCGCTCGGTCTTCATCTCGAAGCCTCAAGCAGACGAGCTGGACCAAACTTGATCGCTGTCGAATCGCGCTTGATCAACATGACATTCCATCATGCCATGCGTCGATGGAATGTGAGTGTCGTCCCGTCCCGCACCGAGGGCGGATGTATATGCGTCACCGAAGCACCGAAGCCACGACCGCGGATGCAGGTCGCCATGCTTCTCGAAGCCAAAATCGAAGCATGCCTTCTCCTACCACGCCGCTACCGTTCGCAGAAAGGGCGTACGGACCAAGGGTCCCTTCACGAGCAGCCGGCAGCTGAATTCCCCCAACATGCCGACCCTCGGACGAACTTCTTCTGCGCACTAATTTCCGAACCGACCTGATGATCCTGGTGCGAGGCGCTCCCGCGCGCAGAACCGGCTGCTTCCGAGATATGACGATGGTTGTTGATCAGACTGGAGAGCATCAGGCCAAAAAAGGTAATAGGCCTGCCGGCATCCTGGCTCCCCAGCACGCAGACAGCCGACTCCAAGCCTGCTCTCCAGACGGCGACTGCTCGACGCTTGCGTGGATCTGAAAGAGTTCCTCGACGACTGACATGAAACAAACGAGACGACGTCGTTCAATGTCGTGTGGCAGTGCTGCCATGCGAAACGCAACGAGAGGGTTTCCCCATTGTCCTGTTAGCGCGCGTCGGAGTATTACATAATCGCTCGGGTACGCAATCCTGCTTGCAACTTAATTTCTACCGCTGGTATCTATGCCATGTTGCTTCTTCTCCAAGACGCACTATCTACTTGGTGCTGACACGAAAGCCATGGCAGAAGAAACCATTACGTGCTGCGTAATTATGTGACTTTCTCGGAAGCCGGACTTTAATCATCAATCATACCGACGTCTACCTCGGGTACGATAACGGTCACCAACTGCTGGGGGGGTTTCCCTAAGCAGCAAATGGTGTGGCTAATATGTATCAACGGTCTGGTTTCCAAACACCGAAGTTGATGATACACGCGAGACATACGCAAATCTTGCAGGTGCAGCTGGCTGGCTCAAGCCCTTACCCTGGAAGTACTCCTCTCCCGCCCCCGGTCGACAGGAAGACTTACCTTTATTCCTGACAGGCGCTCCTCCTGCATGATGAACGGACAATCGGTTTGATCTAGCGAGAGATTTGCAAGACGTGGCGCATTGTCTGGTTGACTTTGAGACTCCACCAAATATGCACCATCTACTCCGGTCCATGCATATTCCTGATCAGATGTCGAGACGGCTTACGACGAAAGGTTGTCGGTGTTTTTTTCCATTTTGATTCCGAGAAGGTGCTGGCAGGCTGTTGGCACTGAAAGTACATGTTCAGGCACGCAAGTAGACCGCCAAAATCCTGATCCTGTTGGAATTGGCCCACCAAACTCCAGTGTTCCTTCATCCTCCCACCAAACTCCAGTGTTCCTTCATCCTTCATGCCACCAGCTCTACCGGCACGTCTAATCATCCCACTGCCCCATCATACCGGTTCGCCGTTTGGGCCCTGGACAAACTGCCCGATCTGAGCCAATACCTCGTCAAGCCCTACCTATGTGGGGTCTCTGTCGGTAACGTGTAAAAACGAATACGAGGCTCTTCAGAAGCTTTGGGCGCAAACCTCACTGTATGAAGGAATTGGACGGTTGAGTGGAATTACCAAGTCCATGAAGAGTGAGCGATGGGTTAGTGGGAAGTCGTTGCCATCAATTACTAGCGGGAATGTGTACTGCACAGTTGGGACTTGGTTTGGTAGCCAGTTGAATACATTTTCGGAGTGTATCGAGAAGACTAGCCAACCAAAGCCCGTTGAGCATCGACGATGAGTCAGGCACCAGTTGAATTATTGTGATAATGCATCAAGGGCTTGCTGGAAGGTCGACATCAGTTTGCTCGTCTCCTCCAGACCGACACTGACACGGACAAGATCGGCTTCTACGCCCCAAGATGCTGCCTGAGTTACGTTAGCGGTGTACTTCTTCACAAGGAGTGAATGGTTCGCGTGGATGTGACTTGCCCAGTCCAGCTCGTCATAATGAGCCAAGATCACATAAGGAGAGCTGCATGAAACAATTAGCATCCCAAGTTGTCTTTGGAGATTGAAAGAGGGTGGGATTTTACCTAAGCGTGAAGTTTGTTCCAAGGCTGGGTCCCTTGACAGAATCCAGAGTGTCGAAGAATGTGATCGGATCCTCCTTTGCGTGGAACGTCACAGAAAGCAATCCACCGTAGCCGCCGTTCGGCGTGCGGCACTTATCGTAGTGCGGTCGAGTTTCGCTGTACTTTGGATAGTACACTTGCTTCACTGCTCGAAGGATCAGAGGCTGATTTCCAAATACAGAGCGCGAACGAGGGAAGTGACTTACCACGCGGATGTGTGCGGAGAACCTCGCAGATAGCTTCGGCATTGGCGTTGATGCGTTCGATACGCGAGACAAAGTCACGACTGTTGCGCTCAAGAAAGATGCTGTCTTCGGCCCAGTGATGGTCCTCGTAGTCGAGCGTCCAGATATGTTTGAGCTCCTGGTAGTTTTTACCTTTGGGGTTCAAGACGAGGCTGTTTGTTGTGAGTACAAGCGGAATATAGATTTCCGAGATACATACCTTCCTCCCATGACATTGCTGTCCCCAGAAAAGATCTTGGTCAGGCTGCTGACCACAACATCGGCATAAGGAAGGACGTTGACGTTCAAGAAATTTCCGATGGTTTCGTCCACTACCACGTAAAAGCCGTATCTGTCGGCTAACGATCGTATACGCTCGAGGTTGGGCGAACGAAGATGTGGATTGCCTGGGAACTCGGTAAAAAGAGCCAAGAAGCGCTCACCACCTTCCAACCGTTTCTCCAGATCGTCCAGTTCCTCTGCCGAACCGAAGCCGTAGAACTGACTGCCGGGGCCAAACTTCTCCACGATCTTCAACGTGTCGATATAGGGGAAACTAGGCTGGTGAGCAAAAGCGACGGAAGGGGATTGAAGAACCCTACCCGTAGACGATGCTCTTCAATGGGCCTTTGGTCGTCATGAGGCTTCTGTGTGCATTAAAGATGGCGCTCATACCGCACGGGTATAAGTAGACATCATCTTCCGATCGCCCAGTAGCCTGTCCTGTGCTATTCGCCCCCTTCATAGACATTGCCTCAGTCAAGCCAACGTCTTCGGTCAAAGATCCGGCTATCCTGCGGCGTACCGCCAGTTTTGCGTTCCTAGTCAGAGAAAGATCCAAGTTGCGACCGAACCTTTCCTCAACGAATTGTGTCGGGTCTTGAGGGTCCGAGTTTGCATTTGACTTCTCCGTCGAACTGGTGAGATCGATTGATGTCTTGGTACGATATCGTTTCGGGCCTTTACATAGTCTTGGAGAGCCATTGACCGTGCTTGCATCGACCAATACGTCCTTGTCGAACAGACTGTGACAGTACTCTGCTCGTCGGCTGGAAACGCCGTCGCCCGAGTGCTGCCAGAATTGTTTGAAGATTTTGAACCGCTCTTGGGGAAAGATGACAGCCGATACTCTGGGAGAGATGATGGCCAAATCTTCGGAGCGTTCTTTTTCCGATGATGGGACGAGGTCTAGAATGCGCGTGTGCTGTTCCAGCTCTGGAGCCTGACCGGTGGCAAACTTTCGACATCTTTCGGCAATAACACGAGTCGGGAAGAGCATCGCTCGCTGGCCTGGCTGGCCATGCTTGCTGACTATGGCTTTGGCAAATGCTTCAATTGCCTTGTGTACGAAGAACCTTGATGGTCCATAAGCGAGACTTCGTGTTATGTGGTCTGGCTGGCATGGCGTACCTGGGGTAACCGGTCACCATTTTCCCCACAACCCACTCTTCGCCTTCCTCATAAGCCACATTGGCCCTCCATGTCGGCAGCGAGACGCTGACAGCCTTGGTATGTCAGCGAGATGCGTACCAAATAGTGGACAAATCCTGACTCACGTGCGCCGTCATGGGCGGGATGCTCTCACCAACCTCGACGTCATTTTCGTGTGGGATAGGCACGGTCATCTTGACCGGAAGCAATTGTGAGTTGGAGCTATCGACGTCTTAGTAGGAGTGGAGGCCGGTGTTGAGTAACGGGTATGCAATGGCAATGACACGCAGGCCATGGTCACCCACTAGCTACCGATCCGACTTCGGCCTGCTAGAAATTTAAGGTTATCGATAAGGGATTTAGCCACACGCACGGTTCAAGCGCCACAACCCGCATAGATTTTTCTGATGGGGTGAAATTCCGCTTCTGCTTCACGACGACATCAACCACATCAACCGCAATGGCGCCTCCTGCGACAAAGCGCAGAAAGCTGAGCCATGATAGCGACGGTGAGAGCGAAGACAGCCTCGTACAGGGGCAGCTCGAGGATGCGAGTGTGAGCGACGATGGCGCAGCGGGGGATGCGATTGAGGATGTCGGGGATGTCGAGGACGATGTTTCCATGGGGGATCTGCAAGAGTTGCAAGAGCTGGAAGAAGAAGAAGATGATGATGATGATGATGGAAGCGGAGAGGAAGAGGAAGAGGAAGAGGAAGCACAGGAACCAGCGAGCAAGCCCACTCTGATCGCAAAGGCCGACAAGGCGAAGAAGACGCACCAGAAACCAGAAGCGCAATTGCAGGACGGAGTCTACACGGCCGAAACATTCAAGTCCAACGTGTTCAAGCTGCAGGTCGATGAGCTCTTGGAACAGGTCAAGCCCAAGTACGGAAAGAAGGAGGCTCCGGCGGAAAGTGCGATGCGCACGCTCAAAACGCTGATTGAGCAGCTTCCCAGCCGCGCGCCGTTGTCTGTACGTACACCGGCACGGGAGATCTCGCAAGAGAAGCTAACGGTGAGTAGGTCATCGAAGCAGAGAAGTCTCTCCTATCCGAGGGAATCGCCATCCCCTTCCCCACCCCGCTACCGCCGAAAGACGCCAAGTACAAGTTTCAATACGAGCGACCTTCCTACGTAAACGTCGCCGGCAGCTACCCGCTCAAGACTGCGACTCGGACAGATGATGGTCTGGCCATTGATTTGGTGGTAACAATGCCGAAGGGCATTTTTCAAGACAAGGACTACTTGAATCATCGGTACTTCTATAAACGCGCATACTATCTGGCATGTCTGGCTGCCGGCATCAGGAAGGCCAAGGAAAACAAGTTCGTGCTGTCGTTTGATTGCTTGAACGGGAACCAGCTCCAACCCATTCTCGTTGTTCGCCCGAGCGGGGACGGTAGCTCTACCGACTTCTCGAGCTCCAACTGTCGGATCAATGTGCTGCTCAATGTCTCGGAAGATACTTTCCCAAGCGCAAAGTTGCTCCCTAAAACAAACTGCATACGGCCAAAGGGTAACGGCGATGAAGGGACTGATCAGCCGCTCACGCCCACGCCCTTTTACAACAGCACCTTGCAGTCCGACGCTACAGTCACACCCTATCTCAAGCTGCTCCACGCCGCGTCTGTGAAGTCTGAGGCTTTCAGAGATGCATGCGTTCTAGGTCGCATCTGGCTCAAGCAGCGTGGCTTTGGCAGTCAATTGCGCAAAGGGGGGTTCGGGAACTTCGAGTGGGCAGCCATGACTGCGCTCCTCATGCAACCGAATCCTGGATCTGGAAATCCCACCCTCTCGTCAGGATACAGCAGCTATCAACTGTTCAAAGCTACGCTTCAGTTTATAGCTCGCCATGATCTTTGCAGGAAGCCCTTCAAGATTCAAACAGGCGATGTTACTTTCCCGAAGAATGGACTTGCGCCAGTGTTCTTCGATGGACCTCGGGGTCTTAACATCATGTTCAAGATGACACCTTCGTCGTGGACTAGACTTCAGCTTGAAGCTACAATCACCGTGGACGCGCTCGGCGACTCTTTATTCGATCAGTTCGACTCGACTTTCATCCTCAAAGCTGATTTGTCAAGATATCGCTATGGCACGACTCTGAAACTACCCTTATCTGCACTTGGTGTTGATACGACGAGTGAGCAATACGAAGAGAAGCTAGCGGAGAAGTGCAACAAAGCCTACACCGCCCTCACTCGTGCCCTCACTGACCGAGTCACTGCTGTTACCTTCTCAATGCCAGACACCGGCGCATGGTCCATCTCCTCCCCGACGATGACGGATGACTCGCAGAAGTACATGCTCATCAACTTCGCGACTGACCCTGCCAATGCCCACCGCACAGTCGACTACGGACCGGCGGCAGAGAATAAGCAGGAGGCTGCCTCGTTCCGCAAGTTCTGGGGTGACAAGTCAGAGCTCCGCCGATTCAAAGACGGCAGCATTCTTGAAAGTGTGGTTTGGTCGACGAAAGAATCTTCCGCGCCTATATTAGAGCAGATAGCGCTCTATGCTTTGGAAAGACACCTTGGCTCTCAAGTCTCAGCTCAAGCGGTGTTTACGACTGACTCTTTCGCTCAACTCATTCCAGCTGGTCGGATTCAGGGCCAGTCAGGCATCTTAGCTTTTACACCCATCATGAATGCCTTCTCCGCCGTTGAGAAGGATATCCGCGCCCTGGATGGCCTTCCACTTCAGGTTCGCCATATCAGAGCAGCCGATCCACTGCTACGTTATGCTTCGATCGACCTACCAGGCCTCGCACCAGCATCGATCGTGCTTCAATTCGAAGCTTCTCCACGGTGGCCGGATGATTTGTGCGCTATCCAGCGAACCAAGGTTGCCTTCCTGCTCAAGATATCAGAACTTTTGTCTGCATCAGACAAACATACCTACCATCCCCGCGTTGGGCTGGAAAATCCGTCCCAGCCGTCGCAGAATCAAGCATTCCTCGACATTACTGTTCGATCCGAGTTCACCTTCCGCTTGCGCATTCATCACGATCGCGAGTTGACGTTACTCGAGCGCCAGCTGAAAGACAAGTCGCTCGATGCGCCATCGCGAGAGTCGGCAGCTGTGGCGCTTGCCTTGTACAAACGTGACTTCATCCAGGTTTTGTCGCATACCCAGTCCATACAGAACCTCTGCACGCGATATCCGGCTCTGTCATCGTCAATCAGGTTGACAAAACGATGGTTTGCGGCACACCTGCTGTCACCTTGCTTCGCGCCTGAGCTCATCGAGCTACTTGTAGTGCGAACATTCCTACAACCACATCCCTGGCCAGTGCCCTCATGTGCTACTGCCGGCTTTTTACGGACACTCTCGTGGATCAGTCGATGGGACTGGAGGCACACTCCTCTGATTGTAGACTTTTCTTCTAGTGTCACTAACAATGTCACTGGGCAAGAAGGCGCGAGCATTGGGAAATTGAAATCGGACGACATTGAGAAGATACAGACGCGCTTCGAAGCATGGCGAAGAATAGATCCTGCCATGAAGCGTGTCGTTCTATTCGCCGCTACCAACCTTGACACAGATGGCAACACGTGGACAGACAGAGCGAAGCCTGAGAAGGTGGTCGCTGCGAGGATGACGGCTCTGGCTAAAGCTGCCACAGCTGCTGTTCGTGCCGAAGAAGATCGGACGTTGGCCACGATGAATGGCGACGAGAAGGGCGGAAGCACGGTCACTCCAGAAAGTCTCTTCATGTCACAGACCCAAGACTTCGATTTTGTCGTCCACATCTCATCCAAATTCTTGCAGGCATCTAAGAAGACCGAACCGAAGTTCAAGAACATCGAGAACCAGCAAAAGAAGGCCGCGCATTCCGATGATGAGCGAGAACTTGTCAAGTTTTTTATCGAAGACCTGCAAAACATCTACGGCGACGCGATGCTCCTTTTCTACGACCCCGAGTCGCCTGATCGTATCGCCGCGCTGTGGAATCCGCTCGAGACTGGCGAGCGGGCTTTCAAGGTCAAGGCTGGCTGGAGCAGTATACCGATCAAGAGGAAAAATGCGAAGAAGCAGGTGGATGGTGAGGAGAAGGAAAGGCGAGATGTTGGCATTCGGCTCAACAAGGCGGCAATCTACAACGAGATTAGGAGGCTTGGGGGCGATTTGATTGGTAGGATTGAGGTGAATAGGTGAGCGGTGGTGGCTTTTGTATCTCGCATTTTCCTGTAGTTGGCCGTTTTTTAAAGCTGGCGAACAATGCGTACCATTCTGTAGAGTGCCGTCGAGAACAGCATGATAGAGCATACATGGTATTGAATCGAAAAGACTTTTCGTGTCTTGGTATTGATATATCCATCTATCTCAAGATCACTATATATGGTTTTGTAACGCGGTTGGTAGCTCCCAGCTTCAATCCGTCACACAGATTCAAGCACAGCAAATAGCCTTGACACGGTTAATGTTCATGGGCTCTGACTATATATGTAGTATATCAGAACCGACAATCCTTGCCATCCTACGCCCGCTTATGGAGTCTTCGTACGTACAAAGTGCGAGGAATTGCTGGATCATCCAATTGTAATTCCGGCATTCCTAGCTTATCCTTCCCGCTATCCTTCTGGCTTTGAAGAGTAAAGGGTTGCGTATCTTGGACATATCAGTTCGAAATTAGTCTCGCCGGTCTGACACTCCTTCTACTATACCTACAGAAGTACCCTTACTTTGGAAGGAACCATGACTTCTGAGCATTAAGGAGTCAGTTCCAACTCTATTAACAACGAAGATTTTGGGACCGCGCGTTTAATGTGAAGGCGTTGAAAGGGTATGAACCAAAGGTTAATAGGCATTCGTTGGCCCTCGTGGAGAGGTTGAGGGCGAAGGTGGTTGAGGTGAGAGATGTGAAGGGGTTGAGGATCTCGGACTGGGTCAACTTCTACTCGTGTGATGTTATGGGAGATGTAATGTTTAGTCGCAGTTTTGGTATGGTGGAAAAGGGCGAGAAGGATGATGTGATTGCTGCGGTACATGAGAGTTGTGAGTCCTGCCCCTTTCCCTTCACCGAAGAAAACTGGAGAGCGTCGAGAAGAAAATGCTTGAGTATATGCGCTGTTATGGGGGTTTTGGAGATACGTCCGGATGGTTGCTGACTTTGTCAAACTAGTGGCCGGACCGAGTTACCTTTCCCACCTCATATGGTTACTGGGTGTCATCACCCGGACGAAAGTAGGAGCTAGAAACTTGGTCAACTTCACGACATGGACATCGCACATGTTGCGGGAGAGGAAGAAGATCTCACCGTCTGAGAATGACGACGACGAAGAAATCCCGCTAGGAAGGAATGCTGACGCGAGACTGTTGATTGTTGCTGGTAGGTACATGTAGCTTTCTTCTCTCCCGAAAAATGGACGATGAAGACTGACTGACATTCCCAGTGACATGACGGCAGCAGCCTTGTCATGGCTTTTGTACGAACCCTGCAAGAATCCTGACGCCCAGAAATGCCTTCGCGATATCATTGATAAAGTCGCTCCAGAGAAGTCTTTTTTGGAGGTCGACGATGTAGCCAACATCCCCTATTTCGATGGCGTCATCAACGAAGCGATGAGACTTCACCCACCTGTACGTCTCATCTCTCACGATACTCTCATCCGCTCTGCTTACAACTTCTCAGGTTCCCAGCGGCGTCCAACGCGAGACCCCGGCCTCTGGCATCACCCTCCCCGACCAAACCTAGATCCCAGGCAACACCCTAATCTGGATGCCCCATCACAGTATACATCGCGATGAGCGCTCGTTCCCTTCTCCCTTGGCCTTGATGCCTACGCGTTGGACCGACGAGGCACCGGAATTTGTCCAAGATAAGCGAGCTTTTATGCCTTTCGGCACAGGACCGTACAACTGTATTGGACAGAAGCTTGCTATGGTGGAAGTCGCGGCCATGACTGCGAATTTGGTTAGAGGGTTTGAGATGGGGTTTTTGGAAGGCGATAAGGGGGAGAGAGTGGGAGGGGAGCTGAGGGATTGTTTTACGACTAGTCCAGGGCTTCTGGATGTTAAGTTGGCGAGGAGAGATAGAATTTGAATGTGCCTCGGCTACCTATGATACTCATTGTGTAATTCCCTACTGTCGTATCCTACGAGTCAAAAGGGCGCACGGGACGAAATTGTGGCTAGTCTAATTTCTATATCACAACGATAAAGGGCACGCGACATCGCTCTTCTAGCAATACGATTGATAAAAAGGGCTATCGACAACAGCCACAATAATACTGATGACTCCCCTCCGTATGACGCTCACGCTGTGCCGCTCACGTGACCGTTACTGAGTTAGGGAAAGCTCGGACCGTTGGCCGCTAGCATGACTCTTCTTAAGCCAACCTCAGATCATCCACGTCGACCATTACCAGCTCGCCACACCAACTCACTTCACCGTCAACACCACGTCAACAACACCGTAATACACCGACGATGTCTTCGGCTTAGCACGTGTAAGGCCAATTTGGCACCCACACCGCTTTACGCCGCCCAAATTGTCTCCCAGCAGTCTGCTCGACGAAACAACTTATACGTTTGCGCTTCACGCCCGCCATGTTTCCATTACTAGTCTTCTTCTTTAAGACGCACTTCTCACACACAAACTCTCGAACGTTATTTCATTTAAAGGCTTCAAGCTTATCACGGACGCCCTGAAGACTCCCACCTGCCCAGCTTGCGGCTCCTCCGTATTAAAGATTACATAGCGAAAGAGACCCAGCATTCATCAATATGGCTTCCGCTGCTATTTTCACATTTGATCCGGATCCTCCGAGGGTCGCTAGTCCGTGGGCAGCAGCAACACCACCGCTCGGGCGATCGACTCATGATTCCCATTTCCCATCGGAGAGTGTTGCACCCGAATGCAGCATCACATTTGACGGCGCTAAAGTTCCTGTGCTGGAAGGTACTCCCGTCAGTCGAATTGAGGCTGAGCCTCAGGAAGGCCCCGTAGAGTACAAGCTGCACTTGCTGCTCCGCAAGCGAAGATCCTTCACCTACTTTAGCACGCAACGTCATGTCTCTGGCTCGCTGCGTCGTACTGAGACTGTAGCTTCAGCTCGTGGTGGGCTCGATGCCAGCCTTTTAGGAACCACACCACCGCCACCAAGCGCGATACTGTCGCGGAATCATCGACTTGAGCAGCTCACTTCACAGATGCTATGGCGATTACAGCAGTCTTCCCTGAATCATACTTCATCTTCGAGCGAAAGGATCAATCTTCATTTCTCAGATGAGACGCAGAAGTCTGGGCCTATCGCTCTCGAGCGACTGTACCCTGGACTCGAAGAGAGCAACGGCGCACTTTATGAGCTTGGTGTTACTGACAATGGCGAGCTCATCGGCCTGGCTGTCGATGAGATGGAAGAGTCGTTAAACAATCTGCGCGTCATGGCTGCAAGCTTGGGTTGCCGAGTTGAAGTGCAACGCGTGGTCGTTGTCGGCGAGTGTGAATGGGTGGAAGATGCTGGAACATTGCAACAAGTGACAAGGAAATCAAAGTTGTTGGCAGCAGAAGCCTTCATTCGTCCAGATCAATACTTTGATCGGCGTATACCCTCTCCAAACCCCGAAGAATTGATCAGCTCTACCGGCCAAGCTTCTCTATCAAATGTGATTGAAGACGAATGCCATAAGATTGAGCAGTTGCGGATTTCTCTCACCGGCGCAACTACATCAGGAAAATCGAGTCTACTTGGAACACTTTCGACGGGGACCCTCGACAATGGGAAAGGACTGTCTCGCCTCAACCTCTTGAAGCACAAACATGAGCATGAGTCAGGAGAGACGAGTTCTATTACACAGGAACTAATTGGATATCACGATGATGTGGATATTGATGGGACAAGAACATCGACACAGGCGCTTGGCTCTACAGATCACGCTTCATGGTCAGACATTCACACATTTGCGGGATCGTCAAACGTAGGAAGGCTGGTTCTTCTTACCGATTCTGCGGGACATCCACGTTTTCACAGAACCACTATTCGGAGCCTCGTGGGCTGGGACCCTCACTACACTCTTCTTTGCGTACCTGCAACTCTTACCGAAGATACCTCCCGAAAGATCGGTACACCAGCGTCCACAAAAGATGCCTCCATGTCCACTATCGGAGACTTGTATCTCACTATGGAGCACATCCACCTTTGTCTAGCTTTGGAGCTTCCGCTATTGGTCGTGATTACGAAGTTTGACTTGGCCACCAAGGCTGGGATCAAAGCTGTTGTACTCAAAGTTGGCGGCATGATACAGAATGCTGGCCGGAAATACTCCATCTTTGCTGATACACCGGGGTACGAGGAAGAGCTGGGGGATATCCCTTCGACGGATCTTGCCAGAACGACGAAAGACGTTACGAGTCTGGAAATTTCACCAACTTCAGTGGTTCCTATCATTCTGACAAGCGCGGTCAAGAGAAATGGCTTGAACAAGCTTCATGCCTTTCTTCGAGAGCTTCCGATGCCAGCTCCTCCTTCACCGCCCTCAGGCTCGCCGAGGACGTTGTTCCACATAGAGGACCTGTACACGAAAATTTCCGCCAGGTCACGGTCGGATGAGCCGACGATTGTCGGTGGCCTTCTGCGCTACGGTACTGTGAGCATTGGTGACGAACTTTCCCTGGGTCCATACCCTGCGGATGCAGGCTCAGACGATAGTGATTCGGGAAGTGGTAGATTTCCTAGGCACAGCTCTTCCGTCCCAACGTCACGCTCATTCCCCGGCTCTCTCCAGCAGCGGGCTTCGAATCCGAATCTACGTTCACGATCTGGATCCAGATCAAACTTGGTGTCTACCGAGTGGCGGCGTGTGCGCATCGTCTCTTTGCGAAATCTTCGACGACCTGTGCATACGCTACATGCGGACCAAGTGGGCACAATCGGCATGCTGCCTGTTCATGGTAAAATGCCCATCTCGAGTCCAGCAATACACAGAATACGTAAGGGAATGGTGCTGGCTATTGGTGAGCCTCAGGCGAAAAGAGTGATATCTGTGCGATGTACGGGATCCAATGCCCTCGCCGCCAATATTCTGAGTATCGGCACGAACGTGGTTATCTGCACCGCTAGCGTGCGCGCGTCGTCGAAAGTCATCTCGGTTTCGCGGGAGGGAGGCGGTCATGCGCAAGCGAAGGTCGCAGCTGATGAAGAAGAAGGATTCGGCTTTGGTCTGGATTTAAACGAGGATACCATCGGCGATCACGGCGATAGCAACATGAAAAATGTCGCAGCCACGATGATCACATTCCAATTCATCACGTCCAGAGAGTTCATTGAGACCGATGCTAAGGTATTGGCCATGCCAGGAGGTGGTCCCGGACTCACAATTAGCACCGAGAGGGGAGAGAAAGGAATAGCGGGGCTGGAGGGTTTCGTTGGCCGTATTGTGGAGGGGTGATATTTTGGGGTATTTTGGATGGGGGTCGGATATAAAGAGGGAATAACGAGTTTGAAGAGTATATGTGTAATTGCTTTACGCTTTTGAGTTATCAGAAAGGATTTCATGTTCGTGTAGAGTCGCATTGAACCCTTGCTAGTTATATTAGGTAGGCATTAATTTGGAATACTTGGATAGCGGGGATGATTCGCCTCTGTGATTGGCAGTCATTGGGACCCCAATCCCGAGTGCCGTAGGTGCCTACAACCTTTCGTGATAGGTCGCTGTTGAGCCTCATACAGGGCGGTAAAATCAGCGACCTGTACTTTTGACTTGCGCGATGTTATAGTATGCAAATTCTTACCTATGAGATACAGCGACTCTCTTACCTTGCCTTTACTCCAAAGTACTCCTACTCTCCTCTGTCAAGTTTTTTTCGTACGCTTTGTGCTATTGAGTGACCATGACAAGCAGTAGCTTGCGGCTGGTTCGTCGCATAATTTTAAACCTACTTCTTTGGCAAATTTTTCTCGCATCGACCGCAAGAGCCGACTGCTACTCACTCAACCGTACGAGAGCCCTTGCCTTCTAATACCTCTTATACTCGAGCGTCTACTGACGATCAACCAGGCGTGGCCGCCTTGGACTCAAAACCCTACAACGGACCAGAATTAGTATCATGCGGCAACGGGACAGAGAACTGCTGTCTGGAAGGCGAACAGTGCGGTTCCAATTTGCTCTGCATGCGAGGTACAAGCGTAGCTCGACAATACTGCGCGAGGCCTGACTGGGCTGGTTGTTCGTCGATATGCGCGGACGGGTAAGACCAACCCCCAAATCCTCCAAGAAAAAAAAACCAAAAGAACTGAGCTGATATATGTCTGGAATGTTAGCAAAACTGCGGGTGTTAGTCTTACTACATGCTCGCCCAACGTCTTCTGCTGCGGCGCTTGCGACTGCAAGACAAGCGTGCTGTATTTCGTCGATCCGCATACCGGCGAAATCAAGGATCCGTCGAAGGGCGCCTCGAATGACAGCGTGACGTTGTGGACTGTTAATAGCAAAGCGTTGCTGAGTTCCACGTCGATGAGTAGTTCGACAATGTCCACCTCATCGTCCGTAAGCACCACGTCTACATCCACGTCTACATCCACGAACACGGCCAGCCCGCCACCGACGTCGCAGCCTTCGCCTCGCATTTCGGCAGGGGCGGGGGCGGGAATAGGTTTGGGTGCCGCAGCTGCCCTCGCGATCGCGGCCGGGCTGTCCTGGTTTTTTATCCGGCGGCGCAAGATGCGGGCGCGGCTGGCGATGGAGCAGAATCCGGAGCAGGATGTGCCAGAATATACGGATGGGTATGGGGCCGGTCCGATGCCGACTAAGGAGGCGTATGCACACACTCCGCAGAGCCATGAGATGGATGGGACGCCGCGATATGAGCTGGATACCCCTATAGCTGAATTGAAATAATGTAGTTTGGTGGAACCGAAGCGGATTGTTTTGGCATGGTTTCGCTGGTTTTATGAGAAGTGGATAAACTAATTTGATCATGTTTTGGAGAGCGAAAACAGGTCAGGGTCGCGTAGATGTAGGCCGCTCACCTGATCCAGAGCTCAGAGTGCATCTATACAGTGTTGCTGCCAATTCCGCGCTACGTCGGTATTCACCCAGCTTGCATCCAAAACTCTCCCATTAGTTATGGTCGCCACATCGTTTTTGCCATGCGCGAGCAATACATCCCAAGAGCTGAATGCCATGGGAGTCGAGTCGTCATGGTAGTCCCGCTCAACAATCAACGTGGCGTAGGGCGTGTCTTCGTTGTGAGATACTGAGACCTTGCCTTTTCCCCCCACAGGATTCGTCACAAGTGCAGGTGACTTTGCAAAACTGTGACTGCAGGTGTCCGAACAGTCCTCGATGGTCTTGACAGTTCAGTGCCAAGATTTGATTGAGTGTGAGCTCCAAGTGATGGTACGATCCGGGTTTTGAAGAACACGTAACGTGTGATGACAAACGTTGCAACCGGTTTCGGTCATTCTTTTTGTCCCCTGGTAGGAGGGTGAATTGATGAAAAGATTCCGAAAACTGCTGGAAAAAACGAATCTAAGAGACTGAGAGATGAGGCAGGCTGAGGATCAAATCCGGTCACCGGCGAAAGTTGCGCATGTAAGCTCGTGACATCTTCCTATTACCCTATGGTAGAAATTTCCAGTATCGACAACCACGCATCTAAAGAAAAAATGACACTGAACGCCGCCCATGAGTAAAGAACGCAGACTAATGTCGAAAAACAGTAACCGTCAGAAACCAACACTTGCCGCCTTCATGATCAGTAATGACTATTCAGGCACACCGGCAAAGGCCTCGGTGCTGTCTCTACTTCGAATTCTTCCGGCTCTGTACCGGCCCTGATTGGCTTTAGATCCAAAACTTTGACAAAGTGACCGCACTCCCAAACAGTTTCCTCCACCATCTCTTCCTCGACATTGTCTGTTTTACACGGATCAAGCACTTCCCAATTTCTTGTCTTTCATCTGGCCGGTCCTCTCCACTTGGGGCCCCAAGCTACTATTCTTGCCTGGCTCGGCCATGTTTTTGCTTCGTTGCTACTAAGATAAAGTTGCGCTGCGAGCGGCTCGGCACAGTTCGCTTGTTTGGCATCAACGATCCTCATTCTCGCTTGAAAAACTTCAAATGCGTTCTGCACTTCACGTTGAACCGTCAGACTCCCTGCCAGTGGGTGGTAAATCGAACTTCTAAATGTTTCGACTTCTTTCCCATCCTCTCCTACTATTCTATCCATACCAGCCCTGACGGACGAGGCAATGTACACTTTGCTGTCGACGTGGATTGCTGACGCCGTATAAGGCGTCTGTCTCATCCTTTCTCCATCTTTGAGATCGGGACGAGCGTTAACAGTAGCTTCCATCTCACTGAAAGCTTGTTGCGCTATGAATGCGAGGTTTCCGTCGGCAAAGTCTTTCTTCCTGTGAAAGTCAACTATAGAAGCAAAAGCTCACATTTTCTGGTCCGCCAATTCTTCGACTTGAGTCTACAGAGACTTGATGAGTAATAAATCTAGACAGAGAACAATATTTGATTTCTTGGATGCTCTGATCATCAATAGTCTTTGTAGACTTTCCATGCCAACAAAATATCTCGACATAGCATTTCAAGTCCTCGTATGGTCTCAAAAATACATGTGTGGCTCATTGCTTGTAGCTAGCTGGACGTGATTGTCATGGCAGTCGAACACACTGTAAACTACCACTAGCTCAGTGATTCAAACCAGCCACTATTTTGGTGAAGCTAGTAAGATTTAGAGTGGCGTAGAGCGGTATAAAGTGGCGTAAATATGAAACTACAAAGGCGTAGTGTTGCAGCTGTGTCGGCGTAGTAGTATTGAAGCTCTACTTCCTTGTCTGCTATCGAAAAATTCCTTTATTTAGAATTAGTGTTTCAAATACCAATACATGTTGATTGTCTTTGCGCGATGAAACAACCGAACTGGGTAGCATCCTCCGCATAAGATAGTGAGCTGCGCATAGAGCGAAATGATGTAAGCTATGTACACCTGTGCCGCAGAGCCAAGCAATCGTATATCTCACACAAGAGCGCTACCACTCTCCGACTGGACCGGATTAGAAGGATAATGACTAGGGTATCGATTCAAAATGTCTCAGTTCTTTGTGTGTGGATGGCTGTGTTGAAATATTGACATAGGAAAACGTCTCAATAGTGACTGGAAAGCTTTATCTGTCTGCTTTAACCAATCACTGCTCAGACAAGTGTGTAACTGCCAGAATATTGTGAAAGTATTTAATCTTCGTTTCTCATCTCCCCAGAAACATTGTTCAGATAGTCATCTTTACAATTGCTAAACTGTTATACGTATACTACCGACCTCTTCAGAATCAAGAAGTCAACTGCGCTGCTATGGCTGGCTTCCACAGCAGCACTCTCCACTGCTTACCCTTCGCCCAACCAACCAACCATACTTTATAAAGCCGGTAACAATGAAGCCCCTCCACGCTTTTCGCCCTCGACAAAGCAAAACACCGCCGCCAGAATCAGCAGCCATTTTCACAGAAAGATCCAACAGACTTCCTATGGATTAGATATTGGGCTGACATAGGCGATTCATACGCGGCCGGCATTGGAGCTGGGAAGTTCCTCAACGACAACAAGGATGGGGAACATTGCTCGCGTTACGATAGTGCTCGTGGCTACGTCCTGAATCAAATCCTACCATACCCCCAATTTCTCGACTACAAATTCCTGGCTTGCTCTGGTGCTGTCAGTTCCGAAATTACAGATCAAGCTAAGAGTCTTTCCGACAAGTCACAAAATCTGATCACGGTTTCTTCGGGCGGAAACGATGCTCAACTCACAAATTTGTTAAAATCCTGCATTCTCATGCCAAGCAGAATGGAAAAATACGACCAAGCGCTTGGAGAGACTGACAGGATCATTGAGGAAGAGCTCCAAGGGAATATCGAGCGAATGCTTTATGTTGTCTCTGCAAAGATTCAACCCGACGGCCTCGTCATGTATACATTGTATGCACAGTTCTTCAATACCGATTTCCCAGACGGTACCAAAGATCCTTGCGAAAGCCAGACGTGGAACATGCTTGCCGAGCTGGCACCAGGAACAGGATTGAAGTTGAGCAAGGATTTGCGCACAGCTCTCAATGTCCTCGTCGTCAAAGCCAACAACAAGATCAAAGCGGCTATTGAATCATCGCGGAAGAAGCATAGCATCGCCATTGACTGGGTGGAGTGGGACAATCCGGTTCAGAACGAGCACTCGCGATACTGCGAAATTGGATCTGCCGACAAGTTTAATGATCCCACTAACGCCAACCTAGCTTTTATTCGCGCGGACGTCCCAGGGTCAGTATTCATATCTGGCGAGAAGGCTGAGGTGAAGAAAGCTGGCGAAGTGAAGACTCAGGCGCTTAATGTTACTGGCGTTGCAGTTCAACAACGTGGTCTCGGAGACTGGTTCGAGGGCCAGATTCCGGATACCTTGAAGATGGTATTTATTAGATCAGATGAAGCTGATCGTAAGACATCTATTGTACGGATCTGCGCGGATCGTGAGTAGCTGCCTGGCTAACTAATAAAGAAAAACTCAGATTGAGCACGGTCCTAGTTTTGGTGGCCCGACTACTAAAATACTAACTAATAACAAAAACAGGCTATCGTGGCTGCTTCAGAGGCGTTTCACCTGACACACCCCCTAGCCGCGATGCCCTAATTAGGTGAATTGTAAATAATAGGCTTTAGTAGTTGATAAACTAATAAGCTTTAGTAAAGACAAAGTAATAAACATCTCTTATAGCTACATAGTATAACCTATTCCTCCTTAAGTCTAGTAGGTAGGATTTAATGGCTATTTAGAAATACTGTGTTAATATCTATAATCTTATAGTTATAAGAGGCTTTTAAAAGACATATATAAATATCTATAAGACTAAGTTATTTATAAAACTCTATATATTTCTATTATAGTAGTATCTTGGTAAGTCTGTCGGCTGGTATCTGATTAGTAGGTACCTACTGTACGTGGATCCTACCCTTAGTAACCTCTTGACGGATCTAGAGCTGGTGAATGTTAATATGTTTTACCTTGGTTTAAAGGTAATTATACTCTTTAGTAGTAATCCTAACTATCTACTAATTATTATACCTAATTATTAATAAGTAATCTATCTATAAGTTAATCCCTTTAAAGAATTATATCTACTCCTATAGTTAAAAGCTAGTAAGTGATAGCGTGAGTAATTTAGACTCTGTTATAAATTTTATAACTATATACTATACAGTTACCTTCTAGTTAACTATTATACCAGCTAACTTAAAGTAATAGCCCTGAGAGCTCCTCTTGGTATCTGGCTCGTCAGCGTACGAGGCGTTAGATGCCCTAAAGAACACTGGATCTATATTAGTTTTAGTAAGGTACTTAGTATACTAATTATCTAAAGACGCTGACACCTCTAATGCGTAAGACTTTATACTTATTAGGTACCGCCAGACCTGACGAGCCTTTGCGATATATAACTAACTTGGATTAGTAAGGTGTACGGCTAGAATAACATGCGCACGTGTGACATTAGGCCTCCCCTAGACAGTAATATAGGCTAGTAATCTGACAAGCTATTAGTATAAGAGCGTACACTTTTTGTCGGGCTCTTTAGTGGCCGCGGGTAGCTAGTTATTAATGAAAGGTACATTAGTAGCCTTACTAACTGACTTAATATTAAAGCGCGTATATACCTTATTAACGTAGGTATTAAGTATAAGCTATGTCTTATATAGC